>JAPYYJ010003460.1:0-11532 GCA_028533885.1 Nasua narica | reverse complement strand
AAGAAACAAGTTTCAAATGTTAAATCAGCCTGGAACAAACCCCTTTGGAAACTGACCAACGACATCCTACTGTAAGTCGCTAATATTCTAATGGACTCGTCTAATGGATGAGACAAGGTGTTAAACAAATAAAGAATTCCATCCTCAGAAGTGTGCAACGTGCTGCAAACAAGCATCTCTAGTGGGATCCAGGCATCTCGGATGGCTGGGGCAGGCTTTCCTCAAGAAGTAGTATTTAAGCTGAAATCTGAAGGATGACTACAAGTTAGCCAGACAAAGGTAATGAAAACAGGCACCGCAGAGGGGGAGGAGGCATGTAACAGGAGAACAGGAACTGAAGGGGATTCCTGCATGAGTGAATTAGAGAGGGGGAGAGCAGAGTGCTGGAGACAAAGCCAGAGGCATGGGGGGGGGGCAGGGGTACAGCTCCTGCGGGGTCTTCTGCAACACATTATAGATGTTGAGGTTTTATTCTGAGGGTGCTGAAAAGCTCTTGGAAGGTTGTTTTGTTTTGTTTTTGTAAGTATTCTCTATACTTGATATGGGGCTCAAACTCATGACACAGAGATCAAGAGTCACCTACTCTACCCACTGAGCGAGCCAGGCACCTCTCTTGGAGGGTTTTGTTTTTTTTTTTTGGTAAAGATTTTATTTATTTATTCATTCATTCATTCATTTTTAAAGATTTTATTTATTTGACACAGAGGGAGAGAGGTCACAAGTAGGCAAAGAGGCAGGCAGGGGTGGGGGGGAAGCAGGCCCCCTGCTGAGCAGAGAGCCCCATGAGGGGCTCGATCCCAGGACCCTGAGATCATGACCTGAGCCGAAGGCAGAGGCTTTAACCCACTGAGCCACCCAGGCACCCCTCTTGAGGGTTTTAAACAACAGTGTACCATGGTCTGATTGGCACTTGTAAAAACACTCATTTTGGGGGCATCTGGGTGGCTCAGTCGGTTAAGTGGCTGCCTTTGCCTCGAGTCATGAGCTCAGAGTCCTGGGATCGAGCCCAGCATTGGGCTCTCTGCTCAGCGGGGAGCCTGCTCTCCCCCTTCCACTCCCCCTGCTTGTGTTCCCTCTCTCGCTGTGTCTCTCTCTGTCAAATAAAATCTTTAGAAAAAAAAAAGTAGATGTATTCAAGGGATATTTAGCAGGTAGACTAGGCGAAAGTTAGTGACTGATGGGACGTAAGGCCTGGAGAGAAGAGAAATGACGTTCAGGTTTCTACACACTGAACCTCATACGAGGTCAGTTCTCATGGCAAAATACTTCTGTTCAGCTCCAGAAGCCTCAAAATGGCCAATTTAGAGCAAAGCACTGAACAAAGCACCCTCCAGAAAACATTCTGGACTATTTATGAGACTTCACAGTCTTCTAGATGCAGATCTGAGACATGAGCCAGAGAACCTAAGTAACTCCTCAGGATGACACAAGTTTTGAATACACTCCTCCCCCTGCACAGAGCACCCACCCCCCTGACATTGGCCTTTACACCTAACCATTTGTTTAAAGGCAGCAGGATGAGCGGCGCCTGGGTGGCTCAATGGGTTGAGCATCTGACTCTCGATTTTGCTCAGGTCTCAGAGTCCTGAGATTGAGCCCCGCATCAGGCTACCCACTCGATGTAGAGTCTACTTGTCCTTTTCCCTCCCCATCTTTTCCTCCCCTCACACACACACACTTCTTTCCCTCGCCTCTCAAAATTTTTAAAAAGATTTTATTTCCTTATTTGAGAGTGCGCAAGCAGGAACAGGGGGAGGGGCAGAGAGATGGAGAAGCAGACTCGCTGCTGAGTAGGGGGCCCATCCCAGGACCCTGGGATTACCACCCAAGCTGAAGATATACGCTTAACCGACTGAGCCCCCCAGGGGCCCCTCAAATAAAATCTTAAAAAAGAAAATAAAGGTGGCAGAATGAAATGGTGATCGTTGAAGATCCCTGAGCTGAAGTTCTTTTAACTCGACCGAATACTTCAATCAGAATTAGAATCACTTGCCAGAAATCAATGTCGGGATCCACAGCCTGCCAATGGCTAAGTATCTCTCTGGTGTCAAAGTTCCAGACAGACCTCCAGGCACTCCCAGGCTCTTTGAAAAGATGGACCAGAGCATCAAAGAACATGGGCAGACAGTTCACGCAAGAAGAAACTGAATATTAGGAAATAGATTTTTGGGGAAAGGGTTCGAGCTCACTAAGAAGCAAAGGACATAAAAAAAAAAAAAGAAGCAAAGGACATTAAATTAACACAGAAGTGCCATTTCCCACCTATTCCATTAGCTACAATAATAAAATTTAATAATGCTGAGACTTGTGGTGAAACTTTTATGTTTATACAGTACTTTTTTATTGCAATGTATATTGTTACAATATTTTTGGTAGTCAACCTGCCCGTGAAATGATCAACTCTCTGTTTTAATTATTTCTTTCTACAGTAATACAACTCAAAGCTGTGGTAGATGGGTACACCTTAAACTTAAACAATGTTAGGGCGCCTGGGTGGCTCAGTCAGTTAAGCATCTGCCGTCAGCTCAGATCATGATCGCAGGGTCCTTGGCGGGGAGCCTGCTTCTCCTTCTCCCTCTCTGCCGCTCCCCCTGCGTGTATTCTCTTGCTCTCTCTCAGAATTTTTCAAAAAGAAATTTAAAATATATACAAAGTTACATGCCAATTATATCTCAATTTTTTAAGGGAAAAAATAGGCTAAACTATTGAATGGGTTATCTATACAGATAGATAGAAGATAGTAGAACTTTGAACAGACTATAAGATGTGGGGTCGCAGATTATTGCTAGATGGCATGAGCCTCAAAAGGGAACTTTCATGAGGAAAACAGGGGAGTGGTCTGGAAGCAGGCACAAAGGCAGGGAAAACCGCGCTCTGCTTCTAAAGCCCGAGGTACTTGGACTTGGGAGAAGTGCTCCCTCGGCTCAGAGGCTATAGGAGAAGTGGCCTGTTGATGGGAAAGCCACACCTCAGGGCAAGGAAGGAGATAGCAAGAGAGTCCTTTGCAGATCCCGAGACTGATGGAGATTTTCCTCACAAAGAAACCGGGGTTTCCAACAGCACAGGAGGAAAGGTTGGAGGGCGATAGCAGGGGAGGAAGAATCCATGAGGAAATGGCCCGTAGGAGAGGGATAGATGACAGGGCCAGGCCTTTGGGGTGCTGAGAACTGGAAATCGAAGCTCAGTGAAATCATCTGAGCTGTCAATTCTTCATTTGTTTGCCTTTTTTATATTACTTTCAATTATTATTTTTTTAAAGTAGGCTCCATGCCCAACATAAGGCTTGAACTCATGACCCTGAGATCAAGAGTCACATGCTCTACTAGCTGAGCCAGCCAGGTACCTCTAAAGTTTTATTTTTAAGTAATCTCTACGCCCAATGTGGGCCCTGAACCCACAACCCCGAGATCAAGAGTCACGTGCTCTAGAGACTGGGCCAGAGCCAGCCAGGTGCCCCCGGGGCTCTTGATTGTGTAGTGGGTTGTTTCAACTGCCCTCAGCCTCCTCGGCTGGCAAGAACCTCTTGCCTCTAAACTGAGTGCTATTTTTAGGAGAAGCTGCTCCTTTCATATCTGCAACAAGCCAGAGTGATGTCTCCCTGATGAGGGTCTTTTCTTAAGCCTTTCAAGTCACTCCAATGGTCCAAGGAAGAACTATTTTATAAACAGGGGGAACAAAGCAATTCCGACACTTGTTTGTCCTGCAAAAGAGTGATCCTGAAACAGAGTGCACAACTTTACAACACAGCATGAACCGCTGGCTGCATTCCCTGTGAAACACGCAAATCTTTGGATGACAAGGAATGTCTGCACAAAGTCTTTGTTCATGATAACCCAAATGCGAAAGTAACCATCTGCAGGAGAATGGATGGACAAATGGTATGTCCATAAACGGAACGCCACACAACAACAAAAAATAAATGAACCACTGAACACCCATCACAGTATGAATGAATAAATCCCACACACAATATGTTGAAGGGAAGAAGCCAGATATAAGAGATCACAGATGTTGTGACTCCATTTACATGAACTTCTAGGACAGGAATGGGGGGGTGAGGACTGACCTCAAAGAGACACGTGGGATATTTGAGGGGGTGAAAGAAATGTTCTATATCTTGATCAGAGTAAGTGTTACATAGGTTTATGTAGTTATCAAAACTCATGAAACTATAGGGGTGCCTGACTGACTCAATTGGTATAGCACGCAACTTTTTTTTTTAAGATTTTATTTATTTATCTGACAGAGAGAGGGTAGAGAGGCAACACAAGCAGGGGGAATGGGAGAGGGAGAAGCAGACTTCCCGCTGAGCAGGGAGCCCAATGTGGAGCTCGATCCCAAGACCCCAGGACCCCAGGATCATGACCTGAGCTGAAGGCAGACACCTAATGTCTGAGCCACCCAGGTGCCCCCAGCATGCAACTCTTGATTTCAGAGTTGTGAGTTCAAGCCCCATGTTGGGTGTAGAGATTACTAAACAAATAAATGAACTTAAAAAAAAAATATCAACTATACACTCATAAAATAATAACACAATTAAACTAATAAATGAACTTTAAAAAAAAAAAAAACCTCATCAAGGGATACCTGGGTGGCTCAGTTGGTTAGGCGGCTGCCTTCGGCTCAGGTCATGATCCCAGGGTCCTGGGATCGAGTCCCACGTTGGGCTCCTTGCTCAGCAGGGAGCCTGCTTCTCCCTGTACCTCTGCCTGCCACTCCCTTGCTTGTGTGCTCTCTCTCTCTCTCTGACAAATAAATAAAATCTTTAAAAAAAAAAACCTCATCAAACCATACACTTAAAATCTGTATGTTTTACAGTGACTTTACAGGTAATACGATGACACTAAGTTCATATCTTTCAATAGTTGCTCTGAATGTAAATGGGCTAAATGCCCCAATCAAAAGACACATAGTATCGGATTGGATTAAAAAGCAAGACCCATTGATATACTGTCTGCAAGAGACTTATTTTAGACCCAAAGACACCTCCAGACTGAAAGTGAAGGGGTGGAGAACCATTTATCATGCTAATGGACATCAAAAGAAAACTGGGGTAACAATCCTTGTATAAGACAAATTAGATTTTAGACCAAAAACTGTAATAAGAGATGAAGAAGGACACTATATCATGCTTAAAGGGACTGTCCAACAAGATCTAAAAATTAAAAATACTTATGCCCCTAATATGGGAACAGCCAATTATATAAAACAATTATACCATTAAAGAAACACATTGATAATAATACAATAATAGTAGGGGACTTTAAACACTCCACTCACTGCAATAGACAGATCATGTAAGCAGAAGATCAACAAAGAAACAAGGGCTTTGAATAACATACTGGACCAGATGGAGTTCACAGATATATTCAGAGAATTCCATCCCAAAACAGAACACACATTCTTCTCTAGTGTGCATGAAACATTCTCCAGAATAGATCACATACTGGGTCACAAATCAGGTCTCAGTCAGTACCAAAAGATTGGGATCATTCCCTGCATATTTTCAGAGCACAATGCTTTGAAATTTGAACTCAAGCACAAGAGGAAATTTGGAAAGAACCCAAATATATGGAGGTTAAAGAGCATCCTACTAAAGAATGAATGGGTCAAACAAGAAATTAAAGAAGAATTTTAAAAATTCATGAAAACAAATGAAAAGGAAAACACAACTGTTCAAAACCTTTCGGATGCAGCAAAGGCAGTCCTAAGAGGGAAGTATATAGTAATGCAAGCCTTTCTCAAGGAACAAGAAAGTTCTAAAATACATAACGTAACTTTATACCTAAAGGAGCTAGAGAAAGAACAGCAAATAAAGCCTAAACCCAGCAGGAGAAGAGAATTTATAAAGATTAGAGCACAAATCAATGAAATAGAAATCAAAAGAACATAAACAGATTAATAAAACTAGGAGTTGGTTCTTTGAAAGAATTAATAAGATCAATAAAACCTTAGTCAGACTTATCAAAAAGAAAAGAGAAAGGACCCAAATAAATAAAATCATAAACGAAAGAGGAGAGATCACAAGCAACACCAAAGAAATACAATTATAGTTACATATTATGAGCATCTATATGCCAAAAATTAGGCAATCTGGAAGAAATGGATGCATTCCTAGAGCCATATAAACTACCAAAACTGAACCAAGAAGAAATAGAAAACTTGAACAGACCCATAACCAGCAAGGAAATTGAAGCTGAAAACAAAAATCTCCTAACAAATAGGAGTCCAGGGTGCAATGGCTTCCCAGGGGAATTCTACCAAACATTCAAAGACGAATTAATACCTATTCTTCTGAACCTGTTTCAAAAAATATAAATGGGGGGTGGGCTCCTGGGTGGCTCAGTTGTTGAGTGTCTGCTGTTGGCTCAGGTCATGATCTCAGCCCCTGGGATCCAGCCCCGCATCAGGCTCTCTGCTCAGTAGGAAGACACTTCTCCCTCTCCCTCTGCCTGTGCTTGTGTTCCCTCTTTCAGTGTGTGTGTCTCTCTGTCAAAAAAAAAAAAAAAAAAGGAAGGTAAACTTCCAAACTCTTTCTATAAGGCAGCATTACCTTGATCCCAAAGCCAGACAAAGACCCCACCAAAAAGGAAATGACAGACCAATATCCCTGATGAACAAGGTTCCAAAAATTCTCACCAAGATACTATAGGATCCAATAGTACATTAGGATCCAATAATACATTAAATAGGATCCAGCAGTACATTAAAAGGATTATTCACAACAACCAAGTGGGATTTATTCCTGGGCTGCAAGGGTGGTTCAACATCCACAAATCAATCATTGTGATACAATACATTAATAAAAGAACCATATGATCCTCTCAATAGATGCAGAAAAAGCATTTGATAAAGTTCAGCATCCTTTCCTGATTCAGACTCTTCACAGTGTAGGGATAGAGGGTACATATCTTAATATCATAAAAGCCGTATACAAAAAGCTCACATCCTTCTCAATGGGGGAAAAACTGAGAGCTTTTCTTCTAAGGTCAGGAACAGGACAGGGATGTCCACTATCATCACTGTTGTACAAAATAGTACTAGAAATCCTAGCCTCAGCAGTAAGACAACAACAACAACAAAATAAAAGGCATCTGAATCAGCAAAGAAGAAGTCAAATTCTCACTCTTTGTAGATGACATGATACTCTATGTGGAAAACCCAAAAGACCACCACAGAATTGCTAGAACTCATAAAGGAATTCAGCACAGGGGCAGGATACAAAATCAACGCACAGAAATCAGTTGCATTTGTATACACTAATAATGAGGCAGAATAAAGAGAAGTTAAAGAGTCGATCTCATTTACAATTGCACTAAAAACCATAAGATACCAAGGAATAAACCTAACCAAAGAGGCAAAGGATCTGTACTCTGAAAGCTATCGAACACTCATGAAAGAAATTGAAGAAGACACAAAGAAATAGAAAAACATTCCATTCTCATGGATTGGAAGAACAAATATTGTTAAATTTGTCTATGCTACTTAGAGCAATCTATACGTTCAACACAATCACTATCAAAATGCCATCAACTTGGGCACCTGGGTTAAAGCCAGCGTCAGAGGGTTAAAGCCTCTGCCTTTGGCTCAGGTCATGATCTCAGGGTCCTAGGATGGAGCCCTGCATTGGGCTCTCTGCTCAGCGGGGAGCCTGCTTCCCCCTCTCTCTCTGCCTGCCTCTCTGCCTACTTGTGATCTCTCTATGTCAAATAAATAAAATCTTTAAAAAAAAAACAACCATCAACTTTTTTCACAGAGCTGGACCAAATAAGCCTAAAATTTGTATTGAACCAGAAAAGACCCCAAATAGCCACAGAGATATTGAAAAGAAAACCAAAGCTGGTGGCATCACAATTTTGGACTTCAAAATGACAAAGCTGTAATCATCAAGATAGCCTGGTACTGGCCCAAAAACAGACACATAGATCAGTGGAACAGAATAGAGAATCCAGAAATGGACCCTCAAATCTATGGTTAACTAATCTTCGACAAAGCAAGAAAGAATATCCAAAGGAAAAAAGACAGTCTCTTTAAAAAATGGTGTTGGGAAAACTGGACAGCCACTTGCAGAAGAATGAAACTGGACTATTTTCTTACACCATGCACAAAAATAGACTCAAAATGGATGTAAGACCTAAATGTAAGACAGGAATTAAGAAAAATCCTTGAGGAGAATACAGGCAGCGCCCTCTGTGACCTTGGCTGCAGCAACTTCTTGCTAGACACGTCTCCAAAGGCAAGGGAAACAAAAGCAAAAATTAACTATTGGGACTTCATCAAGATAAAAAGCTTTTGCACAGCAAAAGTCAGCAGAACCAAAAGACAACCGACAGAATGGGAGAAAGTATCTGCAAATGTCTTATCAGATAAAGGGCTAGCATCCAAAATCTATAAAGAATTCAACACCTGAAGAACAAATAATCCAATAAAGAAATGGGTTGAAGACATGAACAGACAGTTCTCCAAAGAAGACATACAAATGGCCAACAGACACATGAAAAAGTGCTCAACATCACTTGGCATCAGGGAAATACAAATCAAAATCACAATGAGATACCATCTCACACCAATCAGAATGGCTAAAATTAACAAGTTAGGAAACGACAGATGTTGGCAAGGATGAGGAGAAAGGGAAACCCTCCTACACTGTTGATGGGAATGCAAGCTGGTGCAGCTACTCTGGAAAACAGTATGGAGGTTCCCCAAAAAGTTGAAAATAGGGATGCCTGGGTGGCTCAGTTAAGCATCTGCCATCAGCTCAGGTCATGATCCCAGGGTCCTGGGTTGGAGTCCTGCATCAGGCTCCTTGTTCAGTGAGAAGCCTGCTTCTCCCTCTGCCTGCCGCTCCCCCTACTTGCGCTCTTTCTCTCTCTGACAGATAAATAAATAAAATTTTTTTTTAAGAAGTTAAAGATAGAGTTACCCTACAATTCAGCAATTGCACTACTGGATATTTACCCCAAAGATACAAATGTAGTGATCTGAAGGGGCACCTGCACCCCAGTGTTTATAGCAACAATGTCCTCGGTAGCCTAACTATGGAAAGAGCCTAGATATCCATCGACAGAGGAATGGATAAAGAAGATGTGATATATGGGGCATCCGGTGGCTCAGTCGGTTAAGTGGCTGCCTTCAGCTTGGGTCGTGATCCCAGGGTCCTGGAATTGAACTCCACATTGGGCTCCTTGCTCAGCAGGGAGCCTGCTTCTCCCTTTGCCCTCTGCTCCCCCTGCTTGTGCTTGCTCTCTCCCCCAACCTATGCCAAAGAAATAAATAAAATCTTTTTTAAAAAGTATATATATGAAAAAAGTATATATATGTATATATATATATGTATATGTAATATGACTCAGCCATAAAAAAATGAAACCTTGCCATTTGCAACAACATAGATGGAACTAGAGGGTATTGTGCCAAATGAAATAAGTAAATCAGAGAAAAATAATATGATTTAACTCATAAGTGGGATTTAAGAAACAAAACAAAGGAGCACAAGGGAAGGGAGGGAAAAATGGAACAGGACAACATCAGAGAGGGAGACAAACCATAGGAGACCCTCAATCATAGGAAACAAACTGAAGGTTGCTGGAGGGTAGAAAGGTGGGGGGATGGGGTAACTGGGTGATGGACATTATGGAAGACACGTGACGTAATGAGCACTCGGTGTTATAGAAGACTGATGAATCACTGACCTCTACTCTGAAACTAATAATACACTATATGCTAATTAATTGAATTTAAATTAAATTCAATTAAATTAAAATCTGTATTTTTTAGTGTATCTAAGCCCCCACGGTCAATTAGCTCTGGCTGGAGATATTTTGGGTTGTCACGACTGGGGGGCTGCTATTGGTACCCGGGCAGAGAGGTCGCCCTTCAATGCACAGGACAGCCCCCACAACCAGGAATGATCTGGTCCACAACGTCCATGATGCCATCAGTGTGTCATCTCACTGATCTTTGGGATTCAGTGTAGGAGGGGCCTCTATTTAATCCGCTTTCCAGAAATAACTAAATAGTAGCTCATTGACATCTAGGTTTTGCATGCTCACAAACAGCCATTTTTAATCTTCCAGAATAGAAGGCACATTTCACGGCTTATCTAAAGGATTTGAGACTTACCTAGCTTGCCTGTTGTGGTCAGAGAGCATGGGGGCGTCTCGTGGAGGGAGAGCCTCCAAAAGTCCTTCTAGAGGAGGCTGGAGCATCTTCTGAGGAGCCAGTACTAATTATCTGGAGATAAAAGCAAACACCCCTTCCCACAACACATTTAAATAGAGAAGAATAGAGAGTCAGGTTGGCGGGGACCAGGGGGACAGAGTCTGGCTGGCTCAGTCCGAGGAGCATACGACTCTTAATCTCAGGGATGAGAGTTTGAGCCCCATGTGGGGTGTAGAGATTACTTAAAATAAATAAAACTTATAAGAAATAAAAGTTTTATTTTATTTCTTAAGGGGCGCCTGGGTGGCGCAGTTCGTTGAGCGGCTGCCTTCGGCTCAGGTCATGATCCCGGAGTCCCGAGATCGAGTCCCACGTTGGGCTCCCAGCTCCATGGGGAGTCCGCTTCTCACTCTGACCTTCTCCCTTCTCATGCTCTCTCTCACTCTCTCTCTTTCCTAATAAAAAAAAAAAAAATCTAAAAAAAAAAAAAAAAGAAATAAAAGGAGCGCCCGGGTGGCTCAGTGGGTTAAAGCCTCTGCCTTTGGCTCAGGTCATGATCTCGGGGTCCTGGGATCGAGCCCAGCTTGGGGCTCCCTGTTCTGTGGGGAGCCTGCTTCCCTCTCTCCCTCTGCCTGCCTCTCTGCCTACTTGTGATCTCTCTCCCTCTGTCAAATAAATAAATAAAAATCATTGAAATAAAAAACTTAGAAGAAAAAAAAAAGACAGGTTTGGGATGAAGAAAGCTATCCTAGTGGAAAGTGAACTAGAGAGAGGAGCCCGTGGAGACAGAAAGCCAGCGGCCAGGGTCCAGGAGCCAACTGCAAGGCAGCCAGCCATTCCCACCTCCCACTCCAACCCCAGGAATCTTCTCCAGCAATTTATTCCCCAAACACCAACTCCAGACTTCTCTGTCTGGCACTCCGGACTCATTTTTTTTTTATTATTTTTTTTTTTAAGATTTTATTTCTTTATTTGACAGAGAGAGAGAAAGCCCAAGCAGAGGGAGCTGCAGGCAGAGGGAGAGGGAGAAGCAGACTCCCTGCGAAGCAGGGAGCCCATGTGGGGCTCGATCCCAGGACCCTCGGATCATGACCCGAGCTGAAGGCAGACCCTTCACCTTCAAAGGCACCCAGGTGCCCCATTCTGGACTCATTTTTGCACTGCTTCTTGGCACTTTAGGTGTAAGTACCATTTCATTAACTACATTTACTGCTCTCTGGAAGCACAGGCGACGCCCTCCCGCTTTTAGTTCCTCCAAGATTTTTGGAGTGGTTGTTTATACATACATTTGTGTCCTAACAGTGGCATAAAAAATGATAGGGAGGACACTGTCTTTGCTTAGGAAAAGACTTCGTAAGTGTTTTAAAGAAA
>JAPYYJ010003459.1:0-11532 GCA_028533885.1 Nasua narica | reverse complement strand
TTCATCTTGGCATACCTAACTAACCAGAGAAGACCTTAGTAGCAGGATCCTGGGCCTTCCTGAAGAAAGAGAGATTGAAGTGTGAGAGGGCCTGTGGAGCAGGTCCCAGGGAAGGGAACTGAGAAGAGCCTGAAAGAGCCATCCCTGGCCCCGAGCCAGCACGAGAACGGAGACCTCAGTCCTACCATTGCAAGAAACCAAATACTGTCAGCGACCCTGTGAGCTTGAGAGAGGACACCGATCTGCAGAAAAAATGCACAGGCCAACCAACACCTCGATTTCAATCTTATGACAAGTTGAGCAGAAGACACAGATTCCTGACCCATAGAAAGTCAGACTCTGCTGTTTTATGCAACTCTCTTTGGTAACTTGTTAGGTAGCAGAAGCTACTACATTCCTAGAGATCATAAAACATGAAACTAAAAGAAACTAGATATAGACCAGGTAGATAGAATTTCGTGAATCTTCTGAAGGAAACTTGGACTTCATTATGTGGATCATGGAGATATCTCAGAGTGGTTACAAGCAAGGGTGCGGGGGTCAGATTTCATCTGTGCAAGGTTGCTTTAGCTGCAGGTTAGAGGATAGATACGTGGGAGTTACCACGCCCGCATACACAGCTGCTGCTCTCATCTGGCAAATACATGAAGAGAGCCTGGGGAGAGCCGAAGTGGTCAGAGTGAAGTGAAAGCATTAAACAAAATTAACAGGTGAGATGACCGGCACAGGTATTACACAGGTGTCGAAGATAAAGGAACAAAAAATTGTCTAGAATGATTCGGAGATTTCTACTGTGTATGTCCAGGTGAATGGTGAGCAACAGCTTTTAATGGAAACACAGGAGGAGGTGTAGATTTGACTTGGTGAATGGGACAAAATGATGAATTAAATTTTAAAATATGGTATTTGGAGTATCTAGAGAAGCAAATGTGAAAAAAAGATGATGTTCCAAATCTGTTGTTCCTTTTTGTGTGAAATGTAATTCATAACCTTCTTCTTGGAAGAAATTAGCATTTCTGATAAAATGTTCAATTTCAAGATAAACTTTTAATGGTATTCAGACTGATTCTGGGAAATGAATCCCTATCCTACTCAGCTGTCAATCAAAGAGTCTAATGATGCAAGTTTTTTTTTTTCTGTTTTAATTTTGTATGGATATTCTATGACTTCTTCCCCAAACCCCCCTTTAGATGTCTCTCACAAGCATAAATCTTAACTTGCCTGTTTCAGGAATCAGCCCTTATACCAAGATTAAAATAATACTTGTATATATGGTCCTATCCAAATATTCTGAAAATTTTATTTTAGACAATGATCTGTCTGATAAGAAGTTAGTTACATCATTCTCCATATTGTGCAAAAGATAAGACTATGAGATAGAGCTAGTGGAGCTCAGGAAGGAGACAGAAATGGGACAATCAAAAAGCTGAGAACCAGAAAAACACAAGAGCCTTACTGTGTGAAAACACAGATCAAAATGTAATATTCTCCGATTTCCCCCAAATTCACTTTTCCTTTCCTTTTCCTAATGTCCTCCATGTTATTCCTTATGTTCCACAAGTAAGTGAAACCATATGAAAATTGATTTTCTTTCTCTGCTTGGAGATGAACCTTGAGAGACTGTGGAGTCTGAGAAACAAACTGAGGGTTTTGGAGGGGAAGGGGGTGGGGGGGTTGGGTGAGCCTGGTGGTGAGGGCACAAGGGCACGTATACCATGGAGCACTGGGTGTGGTAAATAACAATGAATCTTGGACCACTGCATCAAAAACTAATGATGTATTTTATGGTGACTAACATAACACAATAAAAAAATTTTTAAAACAAGTGTATTATTCTGTAACAATTATAATGGTAAATTATAACAATATTAAATATATTATATCAAAATTATAATTTGAATAATGTTTGAAAACTGCCTTTGAAAATACCTTTTATAGAAAACTTTAATTTTTATTTATTTATTTTTAAAGACTTTATTTATTTATTTGATAGAGAGAGAGAGATCACAAGTAGGCAGAGAGGCAGGCAGAGAGAGAGAGGGGGAAGCAGGCTCCCTTCTGAGCAAAGAGCCCAATGTGGGGCTCAATCCCAGGACCCTGAGATCATGACTTAAACCGAAGGCAGAGGCTTTAACCCACTGAGCCACCCAGGCGCCCCTAGAAAACTTCAAAAGCTACATTTTTGGGTTTCCAATCCAGCCAAATTAAAAAGATAATTGAAAGAAGAAAGGAAGGAATGACTGAGTTACTAGACTATCTAGGAAATTAATTTTGCTGGTGAATAGAATCAGCCAAAAAGAACTGGCTGAAGGAACTATGGGCTGATAACCCTGGAATTTGACCTGGAATCAGTTTGGCCACAAGTACTTTCACTTCAGTCAAAATCAAAGGTGACATGGGAGAATGGGTTGTTCACTTCCCCACAGTCAAAGCTGCCCTATGAGACATTAAATCACCAGGAGATCCTAATCACAAAGCAGTCATTTCTGATTTGGCTGGTTATCAACTTCGGTGAATATTAGTTTATGAAGAAAGTCTCAAACAAGCCAGTCTCCTGCATGACTCCTGAGAACAAAGTAGCTCCACAACAGAATCGGAGGCTACCCCATCCCATAAAATCAGAGATGACCACATGGGAAATGAAGTGTCCGTAATTGTCTGAAAAAGGCTTTGTGCTCATCCATCCACCTGTTTGTTTACATGTCCATTCGTGTGGGCATCAGTCGTTTGCCTTCTATGCCTTTACTTTGCTCGGTGCTGAGGATACATTCTGAACTAACCAGACAGAATCCCTGCCCTCATGAAGCTTGCATTTTATCAGGAGGCTTCTGTAACTAGTCTCCTTGAAAAAACATTCAGTCCGAGACAAGTTTCACATGAATTATAAACTTACCTACCCAAATATTTGAAAAATTTTCCGATCTAAATTTCATTATAGTGCTTCACATTATTAAATTTGTTATGCTTTTATGACAGTGTTTGAATTAATAATTGACTCACTAATTATTGCTAAAAAGGAACCTGAGTAAATAGACACTTGGAATTTTGTGAAGCATCTGATTTATTAAGCATTTTTAACTATCCTCAAAGTTTATGGCCAAAGATTCCTTGGCTAACTTCATTTCAAATGCTATCCTCCTCACTCTGACAATATGCACGACATGCCTTTGACCATCTTGCTGAATAGAGTGGAACAGAACAAGGCAGAAAGAAAGGAAGATCCTGCAAGAATGATTCCAAGCCATTCCTTTCCCTTCAACATTTTCACAACAGTATAACTAACATATCCATACACACATGAGCACGAGCGTGCACGCGCACACACACACACACTCGGCTATGGTGATTCTTTGAAAACAAACCATCAATCAATCTAATTAAGAACCACAAAGAAAGTATAAGCAAGAAGGAAATAACCATAGATACATAAGATCTTTTTCTAATTATAAGAGACCACTTGATATAACAGCCCAGAGTGACAGAAGCACTTGTCTGAGGCACAGAGGGGAGAGGTGAGTGACTTCAGCCTGGGGGGCTGAGAGAGGACACCCCAGGAGTCCACACTTAGAAGACATTCATAAATCACCAAATTTGAGAGGACGATGAGCTTGAAGAGCTTCAGATACCATTTGGGCCGGCAGTCTTGCACTCTGCCCACATTGCCTCTGCAGCCCCTCTGACCAAGTTTAAGCGAGTGCCTTTTTCACTGTGGGAAGGGCCACTGCATTCTGCAAGAGCGTCTCTCACAGAAAATTGTGCTTTAGTTTCCCAGGGGCTCACTGACTAGAACAGTGCACATCAGCTGGCTGGTTAGAAACAGAAAGGGTAGCTTTGTGGTATTCAAGCCACAGACCCATAGAGTTCAGGAAAATTCTGGCTGTCACAAGATCAAGACGTGTAACAGTTGGAAGGCAAACAAGAAAGTGCTTCTGGAATAAGAGGCGAATGCAAGCATCTGTGTTAATGTAATTTCCCTTCAACTGTTGTTATTTAGTGTTGTATATTCTAGATCCACAAAAAAGATTGTGCATGAACTAATGTGGCCACTGTATTTTACTGTCATAATCTCCTATTTACTAATTGTTTATGAAGTAATTTCAGTTTCTAAAACACGAATTACCCTAAAACAAAATGTTGTGTAAAGCAGATAATTCTACATGCCACTTAAACCACTCCAGAGAATATAATTCCATTCAAATATTTTTACATGAAGCAAGTATCAATCAATAGAAAAAAAAGTATTGCACAAACACCATAAAAATATTTCACAAACCAATCTCTGTTTGCAATGTCAATTAAAAATCTAAAAAACTAGAAAGTTCTAGGACTTCACTTATAAAGTATTTTATTATGGGCAAGAGGAATATTCTTTTTTTTCCCCCAAATAATTTTATTTTATTTTTTCAGTGTTACAAGATTAATTGTTCATGCACCACACCCAGTGCTCCATGCAATACATGCCCTCCTCAATACCCACCACCAGGCTTGCCCAATCCCCCATCCCCTCCCCTCCCCAAAACCCTCAGTTTGTTGCTCAGAGTCCACAGTCTCTCATGGTCAAGAGGAATATTCGAAGAAGTCAGAAAGATACATAACATATTAGGAAGTTTATTAAAATTACTTGACATTAATATATCTGAGAAGAAAATTCAAATGATCTCCTTCTTGGTCACTGAAAATAAATTTATCAAAATTCAACACTAATTACTAGTTAAAAAAACATTGAACAAAATAGAAATTGATGAGGAATTCTCTAACATAACTTATACATGGGCTTATACCCATGATCTTTATTATTTGCCAATTCTGTATCTGCAATTTCACCTACTGCCTAAAATCTACTTGTAACCCTAAAATTAACACCTTGGGCTTTTTCACCATCATTACAGGATATGCACACACACAGAGCAGTGAAAAATCAGAGTCATCCATATGTGCACATCCCTTGCTGGGGTCCAACAAGGTGTTCCTCTGCCTTGTCTTTTCAGCAATTCTACAGAGATGACCACGGGATGGAGACAGCAGGAGACAGCACCATGTAGTTAAAGACACTGGCTCCATGGCCACTTACGTAGGGTTTGATGTCAACTCTGGTACTGTTATTGGGATGATTACTTACCACTTCTAAACCTACTTCTTTCTCTTGTAAAACAAAGCAAGTATAATCTACCGGATGAATTGCTTTAGGAAATAAGATTATATGTGAGGTACATCTTGAATGGCTAAAATTAGCAAGTCAGGAAATGACAGATGTTGGCGAGGATGCGGAGAAAGGGGAACCCTCCTACACTGTTGGTGGGAATGCAAGCTGGTACGGCCACTCTGGAAAACAGTATGGAGGTTCCTCAAAATGTTGAAAATAGAGCTACTCTACAACCCAGCAATTGCACTACTGGGTATTTACCCTAAAGATACAAATGTAGTGATCCGAAGAGGCACATGCACCCGAATGTTTATAGCAGCAATGTCCACAATAGCCAAACTATGGAAAGAACCTAGATGTCCATCAACAGATGAATGGATAAAGAAGAAGTGGTATATGTCCCCACAGTTCCAACGTGCCTGTTCACCTGCCCCTTCCTTTCCCAACCTTTCTCCACTGGCTGCTGTTTTAAAGTTTGCCCTAACCCAAATTTGGATTTTTATTATAGATCTAAAGCTCTTTCAATTTTATACTGATTAAATCAGTACTGCAGTATTTGATTAACCAAAATACACACACACACACACACACACAATGGAATACTATGCAGCCATCAAGAGAAATGAAATCTTGCCATTTCCAATGAAGTGGATGGAAATAGAGGGTATTATTCTAAGCGAAATAAGTCAATCAGAGAAAGACAATTATCACATGATCGCTCTGATATGAAGAATTTGAGAGCAGGGCGGGGAGTCGTGGGCGGGTAGGGGAGAGAAATGAAACAAGATGGAATGGGGAAGGAGACAAACCATAAGAGACCCCTAAACTCATGAAACAAACTAAGGGTGGCTGGGAGGTGGGGGGGGGGGTAGCGTTATGGACATTGGGAAGGGTATGTGCTATGGTAAATGCTGTGAAATGTGTAAGCCTGATGATTCACAGACATGTACCCTGGGGCAAATAATACATTATATGTTAATTAAAAAAATGCTCCAAATAAAAGTAAACATATTTCTTTTTTTATTTTAAAAAAAAGACTATATGTGAGGTATGTCTCTATCTACACACACACAAAAATACATGTACACATGGTACCCCTAGGAGTAATGGTTCAGTATTTGTTATTAGAGTTTGTGGTGACTTTCTAGACCATTATTAGCAGGAAAAATGAGATATGAATGTGTGTACATGTGTGTGTATGGGTGTGCATTATACATGCATATACAGAATACATATATAAAATGAAATATATATGGATGTATATATAGGTACACCTAGGTATTTTATATATCTGTGTATATTATATATATGTGAAAAGTAAGCATCATATACATGGGCTAATACTGAAAGCTTTATTACTAAGTCAAAAAGATGGAAGTACTATAATCAACTTTACTGTCTAACACAGCACTAGATGTTCTCACTGATGTAACTGATCAAAAGAGAAATTGGAAGTATAAACACAGAAAAGAGAACAATAAAAATATCAATATTTTCATATTATATGATTTAAACCCAGCAATTCCACTAGACTTAAGTGGAAAGATTCTCTAGACAACAAAATAATTCAGATAGGTGGTGGGGTGTGAAATTAAAATACAGAAATCAATAGCCTTCATCCATACACACAATGACCAATTGAAGATATAAGGCAAAAGAAGACTTCATTTATATTTTCAAAAAAAAAACAAAATTAAAAGCTTAGAAAAACAAAAAAGATGACAAAAATCTGAGAAAAAAATTTAAACATTCTTAATCACAAATATAAAATGAAATACATGGAAATATATACCATAGGAAGACTCGACTTCACAAAGGTGTCATGGACAGGCTATATGGAAAAACAAATAGGCATAAATATCCAAGAAAACTTTGGAAAGAAAAGTGACAAGGGTGACAAAAGTGATAAGATTAGGCCTATTAAGAAACAAAACTTGGGGCGCCTGGGTGGCTCAGTGGGTTAAGGCCTCTGCCTTCAGCTCAGGTCATGATCTCAGGGTCCTGGGATCCAGCCCCGCATCAGGCTCTCTGCTCAGCAGGGAGCCAGCTTCCCCCTCTCTCTCTGCCTGCCTCTGCCTACTTGTGATCTCTCTCTCTCTGTCAAATAAATAAATAACAAAACTAAAATTAAAAATTGAGTTAGTGACTTCTGGATAAACAGACCAATAAAATAAACTGAAGTTTCAGAAATAAACCCACATATGTACAGAAATTTACTATATCCTAGGGGTGCATGGGTGACGCAGTTGGTTAAGTGTCCAACATTTTGTTTTAGTTAGAGTAGTGATCTTTGGGTCCTGAGACTGAGCCCAGCATCAGGCTCTGTCCTTAGTGTGGGATCTGCCTGAAATTTTCTCTCTCCCTCTGCCCCACCTGTTCATACTCTGTCTCTCTGAAATAAATAAATCTTAAAAAAAAAAAGAAATTTACTATATACTAGGGGTAGTATTTCAGATAAACTAGGGAGTCTTGGAAATTTTAGATCAACAGAGTTATGACAAACTGGGTAGTTATTTGAAAAGTAATGGGGTTTGGTTGATAATTTATTACACACTAAAATAAATCCAAATCAGTTGAAGATATATACATTCACACATATGATTTATATATAATCTCCAGTAGAAGTATAGAAGAAAAGGCTGTTTTAAATTTAGTTCAAAATCAAAAAGTCAAAAAATAAAATATTTATTTTTACTTAATATAAATAAGAATACGTGCTTAACCACCACCCTGCCCCCCAATCCTGGTAAGCAAAGGCAAAAGGCAAAACAAACTGAACAAAATTAGAATTCATGGTACATATAAAAATGCTAATATACCTTAGTTATAAAAAGGTCTATATATAAGAAAAAATTCAATTCAATAGAAAATGTGCAAAATATATGAATAGGCAATTATATACACAGAGCAATAAGTTCATCACTTATATAGTTGGATTCTGAAGAACAAACCTTTTTGCTAACCTATTTATTTTCTTTCATATACATGTATGGAAAGCATACTTTAAAAATCCTCTAAACTAAAAAAAAGAAAATCCTCTAAACTTTCATTTCCACAATGATGGCATAATGATTTCAAAAAGGGCTTCTGAAATATTTGATATATGAAAATATTGCCATTTCTAGAACATGGAGGTAAATAAATGTTAGTGATTTTTTTTCATTTAATGTAATGAGAATTTTTAATTTCCCTTCATGGACTTTTTAGTTTTAAATAAAATATGCTCCTTGTTATAATAATCAAAAAAGAGTTTCTTCAGGCAGGATGTCTTTCATGGATTTTTCTGGTGATAAAAATAACTTTGTAATTTAACCAAAAGACACGCTTCTGATGATTGTGGGCATCTTTAAATATTAAGGATGTCAAAACTTTCCAAGCCACAAAGTGCAACCACACAATTTTTTTGTTCATTTTCATAATGATCAGAATACTAAAAAAAAAAAATCATATCCCCATTGTGTCTATGAAGATACAGAGGATTACAAATCTTATCCCTGCAATGTTTAATATGTGTAATACTTTATGAACATGACTTCTTTTCATATACTAACAGCTCCCTGAGAAACAAGACCTACACTGGCTAAGTAACTGATTACCTTTGGGGTGTTCTGTAGCTTTTTCATTCAGTAATTGCTTTGAATAAATGAAATGTAGAAATAACATCAAATATAGAATGTTCCAAATACTCAAATAAATGCAACTTTAATAACTTCCATATTAAATCTGTTAATATTACTGAAAATTTGAAGCAGGCATAACAAAATTAGAGCTTTATAATGAAATCATGTTATCATCTATCTGCTCATCTATTTATAACCTGTTTTCATAAATATTTCTCTGTAATTAAGTAAGCATTTCAGATGTGCTAGAAATTGTGTTATCAGCTTTATTTTCTTATTCTCGTAACAATACAAGTAGTTAAAAATATCATATCCTTATAATATCTATGAAGAAACAGATGGTTAGAAATATTCCTTAATCTGTTTTGAGGTAGAATACAAATAAGAAGTCTGACATCATAGCATAATTTCTTAAACATTAGACCATATTGTCTGCCCCAAAATACTGTCATGAATATGCATTTATAACAAATGTATTTTGTTGAACTTCTGACATAAACAAATGCATCTAACTTGCATCAATGCCAATTGATTTAAGTAGTTTACATCAGGAGAAAAGTAGAAATTTTTCTCCTTTAAATGTTAATGTTTATATTTCCTTTTCTATTTAAGCTCATTTTCTCTTTCTTAGCCACAAAAAAAGGAAGAAAAGCAGAAAACAACACACAAACAGGATTTAGGACAGTGCTGCCAGTAGAATTTTCTGCAATTATGGGTGTGTCTTATGTCTCCATTCTCTGTAGCCACTAGCCACATGGGGAGAACGGGTGAAAGTGGTCAAAGGGTATAAACCCTTTGTTATTTATCAATCATATCTCTGTAAAGCTGGAAAAAGTGTTGAATTTTTGTTATAAATGAAAAAATGATTAATATAAAGAACTAGACTTTTAAATTAATTTGATTTTATTTTTTCAGTGTCTCAAGATTCATTGTTTATGCACCACACAAGAACTAAATTTTTATTTACTTTTAATTACTTATAATTTTCAATAGCTACATGTGACTAATAGATAATGTATTGGACAGGGCAAGTCCAACTTCTTTGCTACACCACCATCCTGTAATGATGTAAGTCCTGTCATCCTACATCCAAACATATCCCTAATCAGCCCACCTTTTTTCATCTGTTAAGCCACCATAGCACAAACATTGCAATTTCTTTCTAATTAGTACACCTGCTTCTACTCCCAGCAGTCCATCCTCCAGATAGCAATAACAGTAAGTGTTTAAAAAACTCAAATTAACTTAATACTCAATGGTGAAAGATTGAAAGCTTTCCCCCTAAGTTTGGGAACATGATAAGGACTCCTGCACTCACCATTTCTATTTCACATAGTACTAGAAGTTCTAGCCAGAGCACTCAGGCTTGGAAAAAGAAATGGCTTTCAAATTGAAAAGGAAGGAGAAAAACTACCTCTATTTGTAGGTGAAATGATGTTATATAGAAAAAAAGCCTAATGAGTACAGAGAGACACACAAACTGTTAAAGCTAATAAACAAATTCAGCAAAGTACACGGGTCAAAATCAACACACAAAACTCAGTTGTATTTCTATACACTGGCAATGAACAATCCAAAAATAATATTAAGAGAACAATTCCATTTACAATAGAATCCAAAAGAATAAAATACTTAAAAATTAATTTAATAGAGGCAGAATAAGACTTGTACACTGAAAAGTATAAAATATTACTGAAAGAAATTAAAAAAGACCTAAGTAAATGGAAAGACACCTCGTGTTTCTGGATTAAAGATTTAATATTGTTAAAATGACAATACTACCCACAGCAATACACACATTCAATGTATACCTACCAAATTCCCAATAGCATATTCTCAGAAATGTAAAAATCAATCCTAAAACTCACATGCACTCTCCATGGAGTTGAACAGTCAAAACAATCTCGAAAAAGAATAACAAAGGTGGAAGTCTCTCACTTCCTGATTTAAAAATGTATGATAAAGTTATAATAATGAAAAGAGTTTGGTACTGGCATCGATAGTCAAGTAGACCAGTGGAATAAAATTGAGAGCCTAGAAATAAACTCTCACAACTGTGGTCAATCGTTTTTCCACAAGGGTTCCAGGACCATTCAGTGGAGAAAGAATATTAGTTTCAACCAATAATCCTGGAAAATTGTATATCCTCATGCAAACGAGTGAGATTGCACCCTTACCTTACATTAGGTACAGAAATTAATTAAAAATGTATTAAAGGTCTAAGTTTTAGAACCCTATAAAACTCTCAGAAGAAAACTTAGGGGCAAATGTGCATGACCTTGGATTTAACAATAGTTTCTTAAATATGACTCCAAAGCACAGGAAAAACAACAAAAACAAATAGGTAATTGGACTTCATTAAAATTAAAAGCATTCGTACATCAAAAGACACAACTGAGAAAAAACAAACCACAAAATGGGAAAATGTCATTTATGATTTGTATTGCTGAATAGGTTTTAATATTAAAAAATATTAAAATCTTGAAATTCCTATAATTCAACAACACAAACAACTCAACTTAAAAAATGAGCCAAGGACACAAATAGATATTTCTCCAAAGAAGATGCATAAATGGCCAATAAGCACATGGAAGATACTCAATAGCCTTGCTCATTCAGGAAATGCAAATGAAAAAACCACAATTCAATACTATTTCATGCTTGCTGGAATGGTCAGAATTTCTAAAAAGGAAGGAAGGAAGGGGAGTGAGAAAAAGAGAGAAAGAAACAAGCACTGGCAAACATGTGGAAAAATAGGAACTCTTTTTT
>JAPYYJ010003458.1:0-11532 GCA_028533885.1 Nasua narica | reverse complement strand
TCCTGTCTCATCTTGAGGTCTTTCATCCATTTGGAGTCTATTTTTTGTGTATGGTATATGGAGATGGTCCAGTTTCATTCTTCTGCATGTGGCTGTCCCATGTTCCCAATACCATTTATTGAAGACACTTTTTTTTTTTCCATTGGATATTCTTTCCTGCTTTGAGAAAGATGAGTCGACCCTTGAGTTGAGGGTCCATTTCTGGTTGCTCTATTCTGTTCCATTGATCTATGGTCTGTTTTTGGAAAAGTACCATACTGGCTTGACGATTACAGCTTTGGAATAGGGTTTGAAGTCTGTAATTGGGTTGCCACCAGCTTTGGTTTCCTTCTTCAACATCCCTTTGACTATTGGCGGTCTTTTCTGCTTCAATACAAATTTGGGGATTATTTATTCCAGTTCTGTGATAAATGTGGATGGTTTTGATAGGGATTGCATTGCATCTGTGGGTTGTTCTGGGTAGCATAGACATTTTCACAGTATTCATTCTTCCAGTTTATGGGCATGGGAAATTTTTCCACTTCTTTGTATCTTCCTCCATTTCTTTCATGGCTATTCTAGTTTTCTGAGTACAGATCCTTTGCTTCTCTGGTTAGATGGATTCCTAAGTATCTGATGGTTTGGGGTGCAACTATCCATGGGATGGAGTCGTGAATTTCTCTTTCTTCTATTGCATTGTTGCTGTAGAGAAGTGTCACTCATTTCTGTGCATTGATTTGATTCTCCTTCCACTTTACGGAATTCCTGGATGAGTTCTAGCCATATTGGGGTGGAGTCTTTTGGGTTTTCCACAGAAAGTATCCTATTGTCTGCACAGGGTGAGAGTTTGACTTCTTTTTTGCCAATTTGGATGCTTTTTATCTCTTTTTTTGTCTGATTGCTGAGGCTAGGAATTCCAGGACTCTATTGAACAATAGGGATGAGAATGGGCATCCCGTCGTGTTCCTGACCTGAAGGGAAAAGCTCTCAGGTTTTCTGCATTGGGAATGATATTCGCTGTTGGTTTCCTATAGATGGCCTTTATGATGTGGAGTTATATACCCTCTATCCCTCCGTGTTGAAGAGTTTTGATCAAGAAAGGAGGCTTTAATTTGTCAAATGCTTTTTCTGCATCTATTGAGAGGATCATATGGTTCTTGTTCTTTCTTTTATGAAAGTATTATGGATTTATTTGAGGTTGTTGAACCACGCTTGCAGCCCAGGAATAAATTCGATTTGGTCGTGGTGAATCATCCTTTTAATGTACTGTTGGATCCTATTGGCTAGTATGTTGGTGAGAATTTTTGCATCCATCTTCATCAGGGATAGTGGTCTGTAATTCTCCTTTTGGGTGCGGTCTTTGTCTGGTTTTTGGATCAAGGTAATGCTTCTGAACCAAAAAGGTTTGGAAGTTTTCCTTCCCGATCTTTTTTTTGGAAATGTTTGAGAAGAGGTATTAATTCTTCTCTAAATGTGTGGTAGAATTCCCCTGGGAAGCCATCTGGCGCTGGGCTCTTGTTTGCTGGGGGATTTTTGATGACTGCTTCCATTTCCTTGCTGATGATGGGTCTCTTCAGGTTTCCTTTTCTTCCTGGTTCAGTTTTGGTCGTTTCTCTCTTTCTGGGAATGCATCCATTTCCTTGAGACTGCCCGATGTGTTGACACAGAGTGGCTATCCAATGTTCTTATAATACTGTGTGTTTCTTTGGTGTAGGGTGTGATCTCTCCTTCTTGCATCATGATTTGATCGATTTGGGTCCTTTCTCTTTTCCTTTGGAGGAGTCTGGCTAGGGTGTATCGATCGTCTTTTTTTTTTTTTTTTAAGATTTTATTTTATTTATTTGACAGAGAGAGAGAGAATACAAGTAGGCAGAAGGGCAGGCAGATAGAGAGGGGGAAGCAGGGTCCCTGCCAAACAGAGAGCCCTATGCAGGGCTCGATCCCAGGACCCCGAGATCATGACCTGAGCCAAAGGCAGAAGCTTTAACCGACTGAGCCACCCAGGCGCCCCTGTATCGATCGTCTTAATGCCTTCAAAGACCTAGTTCCTACTTTCATTGATCTATTGTACTATTTTTTTGTTGTTGTTTCTACTCCATTGATTTCTGTTCTAATCATTCTTAGTCCTTTTCTCCTTTTGGGTTTAGGCTTTCTATGCTGCTCTCTCTCCAGCTCCTGTAGGTGTTGGGTTAGGTTGCAACCTTATTTGAGATCTTTCTTGGTTCTTGAGAACGGCTTGCAGTGCTCTATACTTCCTCCTTAGGACTGCCTTTGCTGCTTCCCTAAGATATTGAACAGTTGTATTTTCATTCTTATGTATTTCCATGAATTTTTAAAATTCATCTTGAATTGACTGATTGACCCATTCCTTCTTTAGTAAGGTGTTCTCTGGTCTCTGTGTATTTGAGTTCTTTCCAACTCTCCTCTTGTGATTTAGTTCCATTTTGAAAGCATTGTGATCTGAGAACATGCAGGGAATGATCCCCATCTTTGGGGATGAGAATGAACATAGCAGCTTCCCCATCTTTGGCCCTGGAGCTGAGAGCTCAGGGCCCCACTCCTCAGTGCGCTCTCCCGTAAAAGTTGTCAATCCTGTGTGTCTTCCTGGTCTCTGTCCACATTCTGTGCTCACCGGACCTGTGACCAAGCATTTCTATCTGTGCACATGACCCCATGTGGAGTCTCCAAATGCAGCAGATTCCTGCAGCATGCTCAGGCACCACTCCTCCTGGGAGAGGATGGGGACTTTCCCCAGCTGTGCCACTTCTTGGGCCCCTTCTCAAAGAGCAGTGGCCAGACTGTGCTGTGGATCCCAGTTTATGGCAGCCATCAGCTTAGAGCCCTCTACCGGGCTCACTCTTTGCAACCGGCTTCCTGCTCTTATACCTGGGGCCTCTGCTGCCCTCAAGCCCCCCTGATCTTCCTGGGACCCCAAGGATCCCAAGACCACACTGTCCATTGAGGTTTCCACCCACTGCTTAGCCTCCAGAGCAGACTTCAAAAATTCCAATTTGGGGCTCTGCTGCCCCTAGAACTTTGCGGGAGCCATCTGATAGAGGCTCCCTCCCACCAAGGTTTATCTTCCCGCCTAGTGACTTAGACTCACTTTTCTGTACCTCCTGCCTTGCAGAAAGTGGTTGCTTTTCTGTTTGTGGAGTTGGAGCTATCCTTTTCTTGGATCTCTGCTTGAATTTGCAGGTGTCCAGAATGGTTGGGTGCCTCTCTAGCTAAATTCCTTGGACCAGATGAAAGGAAGATTTCCTACTCCTGTGCCACCTTGGACTTTGCCTCTCTTCTTCTTTCTCTAGACTGCTTTAGGTATTTGGGGTCTTTTGTGATTCCATAGGAATTGTAGGACTGTCTTCTATTTCTTTGAATAATGCTGTTGGAATTCAGATGGGGATTTCATCCCATCTGTAGATTGCTTTGGGTACAGTGGACATGGGAACATTCTTAACTCTTCCAGTTCATGAACATGGTGTATGCTTCCATTTATTTGTGTCATCTTCCAAATCTTTGGTCCGTACATTCACCTGCCAACATGCACATTTTTCCTTCCTTTTCCACGTTGTGTTCAGTATACTAGGTTTTGATATTCTTTCATTCTTATTTTTGTTTGTTTGATGCAATTGTCAAAGGCATTGCTTCCTTAATTTCTCTTGGTGAAAGTTTGTCATCACTACATAGAAATACAAGTTGGGGCACTTGGGTGGATCAGTCAGTTAAGTGTCTGCCTTCAGGTCAGGGCATGATCCTGGGGTTCTGGGAATGAGCTCAGCATTGGGCTTCCTACTCAGCGGGGAGTCTGTTTTTCCCTGACCCCCTACTGCTCCCCCTGCTTTTGCTCTCTCTCTCCGTATGTGTGTGAGTGTGTGTGTGTGTGTGTGTGAAATAAATACATTATTTTAAAGAAAGTAATGCAACAGGTCTCTGTATATCGACTTTGTATCCTACAGCTTTACTGAACTTCATTATTCTAACAGGTATTTTGTGTGTGTGGGGGGGCTCTTTAGATATTTCTAAATCCATGATATTGTATCATGTCATGTGCAAATAGTGACCATTTTTACTTCGTATTTAGATTGCCTATCTTTTTTGTTTTGTCTTTCGTCTAAATGGTTTGGCTAGGGCTTTCAATACGATGATAATTGAAAGCAGTAAGAGTGGGCATCTTTCTCTTGTTCTTACTGGTAATGGAAAAGTTTTCAGCCTTTCACCCTTGAGTATAACATCAGCTGTGGCCTTTTCTTATACCACCTTCGTTTGGTCCAGGTATGTTCACTCAATACCCAGATGGATTAGAGTCTTTTTCAGAAATGCATATTGAATTTGTCAAGTGTTCTTTTTGTTTCCATTGTAACAACCCTAGGATTTTTGTCTTTTAATTTGTTAAGGTGGTGTATCCCATGGATGAACGTGCACATGTGAAATCATCCTTGCCTCCCTTGGAATAAATGACAGCAGATGGTGATGTGTGATTCTCCTGATGTATTTTTATTTTATTTTATTTTTTTATTTATTAGAGAGCGAGAGACTGAGAATGAGAGGGGAGAAAGCCAGAGGGAGAAGCAGACTTCCCACAGAGCCAGGAGTCCGATATGGGACTCGATCCCGGGACTCTGGGATCATGACCTGAGCCGAAGGCAGTCGCCCAACCAACTGAGCCACCCAGGCGCCCTCCTGATGTATTTTTAAATTAATGTTGGATTTTGGACCAAACCACCACCATTTACTCAGCAGTCATTTCAAATGTGCAGTAACTTGTCACAGCAGCACAAACACGCTTTATCTGCACACTCAGACTCTCCAGCTGTCCTTCCTTTACCACATTTGCCACTTCACATGGATTACTTAGGTGCATGTTTACCTCCAAGAGGGATGCTGTCCCACGGAGCCAATACGTAACCCCAAGTCAGGAAATCATGACGGTTCCCACCTTTGAACCCAGACTACAGGCCCACTTCAGCTGTCTCGCCCTCTTGGACGGTCTGAAATGTCTTTTCCATTTGAATCCAGTTTTCTTCTTTGGGAACTTCTTCCAGGACGTTCCCTTATTTGGGTAACCTTGATGGATTTAAGGAGCACAGACGGCTCCGATCTGAGTGGCATTTCTATATGGCTTATGTCACTGGGGTTGTTTTCAGTGTCCATCCACGTTGCGACATGCATCAGTCCTTCATTCCCTTTTTCATGGTAACTAAACATAATAACATTGACCCCTTAAAACATTTCAGGTACCCAATTCTCTGGCCTTAGATGAATTCCCACCATTGTCCATCATTCTCCTTAAGTTTTTCATTCTCTCTAGGGAGACCGTATGCACGGAACACCAACTCTCCATTGCCCTTTCCCCTTGGCCCCTGCAGCCACCTCTAACTTTGTGTCCCAAACACATCATCCAAGTGGAATCCTACAGTTTCTGTCTTTCTGTGATGGGCTGATTTCACTCAGCCTAATGACTTCTGGGTTCAACCCGTGTCATAGCCTGTGTCCGAACTCCCTTCGTTTTTAAGACTGAATCGTGTTCTATCATGTATAAACCACATTTTGTTTATCCATTCATCTGTCAGTGAACACTTGAGTGGCTTCCACCTTGTGGCTGTTGTGCAAAATGTGCTCTGAATGAGGGTACTTCTACTTTCAATTTTGGGGGGCACCTAGGCTTCATTGGAATTCTGTGTTTCCTATTTTAAGGAACCACCATATTATTTTCCCCACAAATGAACCTTATTACTTCATTCCTTCTTAGGGCAGAACAAGATTGCCATTGATAGATCGCCCTCATTTTTTTTATCCTTTACCCTATGGATGGACATTTGCATAGTTTCTGGGTTTTGCCTATTGTGAACGTTGTTGCTATGTATATTCCTGTATATTTTTTTTTGTCTGAACCTGTGTTTTCAATTTTGGGGGTATATATCTAGGAGTACAATTGTTGAACCATATGGTAATCCTGCTTTGATCTATTTGAATAAATGCCACACTGGTTTATTCGTGGACTACACCATATTTCACAAGCGAGGTTGAAAGGTTTCAGTTTCTCAACACCCTCTTCTTATTTTTAGTTTTCTTTTCTTTTTTTTTAAAGATTTTATTTATTTATTTGACAGAGAGAGATCACAAGTAGGTAGAGAGGCAGGCAGAGAGAGAGGGGAAAGCAGGCTCCCCGCCGAGCAGAGAGCCCGACGTGGGGCCCAATCCCAGGACCCTGAGATCATGACCCGAGCCAAAGACAGAGGCCTCAACCCATTGAGCCACCCAGGTGCCCTATTTTTAGTTTTCTTGATCCTAGTTATTCTATTTGTGTAAAAGGATATGGAAATGGTTTAAATCTTCATTTCCATAATGACTGATGATGTTTCACATCTATTCATGTGCTATTCACCATTTATATGATTCCTCCAGAGAAGGGTCTATCCACGTCCTTCATCCATTTTTAAAATGGGGTAGTCTTTTGGTTGAGGAGTTGTAAAAGCTCTTTACATATTCTGGGCAACAGACTCTTATTAGATAAATAATGTACAAACATTTCCTTCCATTCTGAGGGCTGTCTTTTCACTTTCTGGATAGTATCTTCTGATGTACAAAGATTTTTAATTTTTTTTAACATTTATTTTTTAAGAGTGAATGAGTGAGAGTGTGCGAGTGGACAGTGCCAGAGGGAGAAGGAGAGAGAATCTTAAGCAGGCCGCACACTCAGTATGGAGCCTGACGTGGAGTTCAATCATGATCTGAACCCAAATGAAGAGTCAGATGGTTAACCAACTGAGCCACCGAGGCGTCTAGGACATATTTTTAATTCTGAGGATATTATTTTATCAATTTTTTCTTTCCTTTCTTATGCTTTGGTGTCAGATCTGAAAGCATTGCTAAATCCAAAGTTAGGAAGAGTTATCCCCATTTGTTTTTTCTAGAGTTTATATTTTACCTCTTCCATTTAAGCCTTTAACTTATTTTGAGTTAATGTTTATATGTGGTATGACGTAAGGATCCAGATCCTTTCCTCTGTACATGGATAGCCGATTGTCTAGCACTCTTTGTTGAAAAGACCATTTTGTCCCCCCAGTGTACTGTTATCCATGCTTGTCAAAATTCAGAGGACTCTAGATGAAGGGGTTTATTTCTGGGCTGTCAATTAAATCCCACTGATCTCTATGCATACTTTAAAAAACATTTCTTTACAATTTTTAAAAAAATTTAAATTCAACTAATTACCACAAAATGTATTTGTTTCAGGGTGTATGCATACGTTTACTACAGTGTCAGGATGTTTTAGTTACTGGTGCTTTGTATTAAGGTTAGAACTTTGGAAGTATGACCTTTCACCTTGGATTTTCTTTTCCAAGACAGTTTTGGGCTATCTTGTGGTCCCTTAAAATTCCATTAGACTGTTACGATTAGTTTGTGCATTTCTTCCCAAAGGCCTTTGTGACATTTCTTGCATTGTGTATTCTTGCCATCTTATTCATAGTATGTCTTTTCATCACCATGGGATGTTCTCAGATTTATTAAGGTTTCCCTTACTTTCTTTCAGTAATGTTTTGTAATTTTCTGTGTACAAGACTTATACCTTGATTACAACTATTCTTAAGTATTTTGTGAATGTTGATGTTCCCTAAAATGGAATTGTTTTCTTAAATTCATTTATGGATGATTCATTGCTAGTGTATACAAATAAGAGAGATTTTTGTGTACTGATATTTTTTCCCTGTAACTTTGCAGAATTAGGGAACTGGCTGTAAACATTTTTTGTAGATTCTTTAGGAAGCTCTCTATAGAAGGCCATGCCATCTCTGGCCTCTGAAGAGACCTAGTTCTACTGTTGGATTTCTTATTTCTTGCCTTATTGTTCTGCATAGAACTTTCCATCCAATACGAAGCAAGGAGTGAAATCCAGCATGATGAACCTGTTTGTGATTTCAGAGTAGGGCTGTCAGTCCTCCAAATGGGGCACGAAGTTGATTAGGATTAGGGCTAGGGGTTAGGCTCAGGGTCTCCATGTCTGCTGCTTTACGGAGCCCATGTTGCTCCGGTAACCAGCAGAGTGATTTTTTTCAGAACATAACCTTTGGGCCTCTCTGTGATCCACTCCCCACCTGCCCATCCTCTCCAGCCTCACCTCTCTCACCATAGTCCCCCGACCCCCATGGACCTCCCACGTGTGTGGTCATCCCACATGTGCTTCTGGCCAACTCCAAGCCTTTACATTCTCTCTGCCCTGTTCTAGGAGCACTCTTCTCTCCCCCTGCTTCATGTCTGACTTGTCCCCCAGTTGGCTGGACTTGGACTTGCCTCCCGGTGAGCTGACTCATGTCTGCAGGGTGTGTGGCCTTGTCCCCTATTTAAATGGAGTGTCCAGGGCGCCTGAGTGGCTCAGTGGGTTAAGGCCTCTACCATTGGCTCAGGTCATAATCTCAGGGTCCTGAGATAGAGCCCCGCATCAGGCTCTCTGCTCAGTGGGAAGCCTGCTTCCTCTTCTCTCTCTGCCTGCCTCTCTGCCTACTTGTGATTTCTCTCTCTCTCTGTCAAATAAATAAATAAAACCTTAAATAAATAAAACCTTAAATAAAATAAAATAAAATAAAATAAAATAAAATAAAATAAAATAAAATAAAATAAAATAAAATAAATAAAATAATAAAATAAAATAAAATAAAATAAAATAAAATAAAATAAAATAAAATAAAATAAATAAAATAAAATAAATAAAATAAAATAAAATAAAATAAAATAATAAAAGGAGTGCCCACTTTCCCTGTGTGAGTGCTTTACTAATCTGCCAGGTCAGGGTGCCTGGGTGGCTCAGTCATTCAGCATCTCCCTTCAACTCATGAGTGTTGTGATCCTAGGGTTCTGGGCTTGAACCCTACCATGTCGGGCTCACTGCTCATTGGGGAGCATGCTTCTATCTCCTACTCCCCCTGATTGTGTTCCCTCTCTAGCTTAGCTGTCTCTCTCTCTCTCTTTCAAATAAATAAAACCTTTAGAAAATCAATCTCAGAGGGACTCACCACCCTTGCTGACCATGGAGGAGCTGCTGACCCCACAGGTCGTCCTCTCAGAAACAAGACTTCCAATTGCTTGGGGCCAGGGAGTTGTAGCCATGGACCTGGAAGCTTCCAGTCTTGGACTCATGGTTGGGACCTAAGCAAACCCCTTCTTCTTCCAGCGGTCCTCTTTCACCTTCCCTGGCCATGGGCTGGAACTGGTTCCTGATCTGGGGGAGTTCGCGGCTGACCACTCCTAGGAATAGCAGTGGTTGACTGATGGACCTTATCAGCAAGAGGCCCAGAAGCCTTCAAGGGATGACCCTATGGGAGTGGAGACAGCTCTGGGGCCAACGACAGCCCACTTAAAGCTAAGTGGGGTAGGAGCCCAGCCCTGCTGTTTCTATCGTCTGTAGGCCATAGAATGGAGGGCTGTGCCCAGAGGTGCTGCGTTCCTGGCAGGTGGGGAAAGGACCTGCAGAAGGCCGGCCCGAGGAGGGCACCTGCTGCAGGGTTGGCCTGGGGAGCTCGGCACAGGGGGACTGTTCCTGGATGCAGCATGTTGACTGTGGGGTTGGTTTCCTGCCTGCGAAGCCTCAGGCTCCCTTTCATATGATGGGGTGTTGACGGCCCCCATCTCTGGGAGCAGAAGGTAGGGAGACCCAGATAGCAGACTAGATCAGGACAGGCTGGGAGAGTGGCTGTTGCTTAAAGCAGTCCAGGGCCTGCCCCCTTGAAGAAGGTTCACACGTCCATGGCCCCCACCTCTGGGGTCCTGCCGCCAGCCTCTGACAGTGACCCTCCTCCTCCCTTGTCCGTCCCCCTAGCTAGGTGGTCTTCCTGGAGCTGTTCCTGCGGAGGACAGAGAAGCCCGTCATGGTGGTTCACAGGGTCACCTTCTAGGTCCTTACCGACCAGTGAGCTGCAGGGTCTGTGTGTCCCCCCTGCGAGGGCTGGAGGGTGGTGGTCCTTGAGGTCCCCGGCGCCCCACACTGGCAGGGTGCATCCATGCAGCACCTGGCGATGGTCCGCCGCTTCCGTGAGCAGCACTTCCTCCATGAAGAGGACGACCTGGTGTGTGGGGATGTGGATGTGAAGTTCTGCGATCATGTGGACGTGGAGATCCTGTCCCCCCTCTTTGGCACCCTGCACCCCAGCTTCTACCCGGTGACCTGTGAAGACTTACAGCTACCAGCGTTGGGCACAGTTGCAGGCCCGCATTCCCCAGGACCAGGGCGACGTTTACTCCATGGGGGCCTTTTTTGGAGGGTTGGCGGTGGGGGTTCACTGACGTACCTTGGCCTGTCACCAGGCAATGGGGGTTGACCTGGCCAATGGGATCGAGGTTGTGTGGTGTGACGAGAGCCACTTGAACAGCTACCTGCTGGACCACCAGTCCACCAAGATGATGTCTCCTGAGGACCTGTGGGACCCGCGGCGGCTGGGTTGCCCTGCCCCCTGTCCCTGTCATGAAGAAGCTGAGATTTGGGCCATCCCAAGATTCACCAGGACATCCAGGACTCATGAGGGGCTGTCCCGTCTCCATCCAGGTGCTGTCCTGAGCAGAGCTGTCAGAGCAGGTTCCAACTTCTGTCCCCTCGAGAGAGACTGTGGAGCCCAGCACTGCCCTCATGGGATGTCCAGGGCCCGAGCTGTGCCCGCACACAGGAAGCCTGTCTGAGGACACAAGGTCCTCTCTTTCTGCTCAGTACATTTTGATAACTTCTGAGTCAGTTGCAGCTGTGAACAGCTCCAGTGATGTTCTTCTCTGTCCATGCTGAGCAACCATCTTTAAAAAGAATGATAGGGGCACCCAGGTGGCTCAGTGGGTTAAAGTCTCTGCCTTCGGCTCAGGTCATGATCTCATGGTCCTGGGATCGAGCCCTGCATCAGGCTTCTCTGCTCGACAGGGAGCCTGCTTCCCTCTGTCTCTCTGCCTGTTCTCTGCCTTCTTGTCATCTCTCTCTCTCTCTCTGTCAAATAAATGAATAAAATTAAAAAAAAAAGAATGATAGAAGGACAGGTTTTCTTCCTTGTGCTAGGCAGACACCACCTGGGTGGCTGGGAGTGGCCCTGCAGCAGCCATGGAGCCAGGATGGCCTCTGATAGAGTCTTCCCTCCCAGTCCCTGCACCTGCCACGGCCATGGAGCTTCAGGGTCAGGGATGCACCGAGTCACCTCTCAGACCTCCAGTCCCCTGACCTCCAGAGACCATGGTTGTGGCTGCTAGCACCGGCTCCAGGAGCACAAAGCCCTCTGAATTACGTATGATTTCTGCTTTAGTCCTATTTTTATATTTTAAATTTAATTTTTAAAATTTACATTCATTAGCCAACATAGAGTACATCAGTAGATTTTAATGGGTTCAGTAATTCATTAGTTGCCTGTAACACCCAGTGCTCATCACAACATGTGTCCTCCTTTATACCTGTCACTCAGCTACCACATGCCCCATTCCCTCCCTTCTGTAACCCTCAGTTTGGTTCCCAGAGTCCAGAATCTCTCAAGGGTTGTATTCCTCTCTAGTTCCTTCTTCAGTTTTCCCTCCCTTTCCCTGTGGTTCTCC
>JAPYYJ010003457.1:0-11533 GCA_028533885.1 Nasua narica | reverse complement strand
TAGCAGTCTTGGAGTGGAGTCTTTTGGGTTTTCCACATAAAGTATCATATCATCTGCAAAGAGTGAGAGTTTGACTTCTTCTTTGTCAATTTGGATGCCTAGTATTCATCCTCTTGTGACTAGCCTATTTCACTTAGCATAATGTCCTCAAAGTTCATCCATATTGTAGCATGTGTTAGAATTTCCTTCCTTTTTTTAAAAATTTTTTTTATTTATTTATTTGACAGACAGAGACATAGCGAGAGGGGGAACACAAGCAGGGGGAGTGAGAGAGGGAGAAGCAGGCTCCCCGCCGAGCAGGGAGCCCAATGCAGGGCTCGATCCCGGGACCCTGGGATCCTGACCTGAACCGAAAGCAGATGCTCAACCGATGGAGCCACCCAGGCGCCCCAGAATTTCCTTCCTTTTTAAGGCTAAATAATTCCATTGTATCGATATACTATATTTTATTTATCCATTCATTCAGTGATGAACACTTTGGTTGCTTCCATCTTTCCACCATTGTGAATAATGCTGTTATGAACATGATGTATGGGTATTTTCTTAGTCCCTTTTGAAATAAGAGTAGTCACAGGATGGGTGAATGGATGAATGGATAATAGGCGGGTAGATTGATGAATGGACGGACAGATACACGAATGATGATGGATGGATAGATAAGTGAAAGTCCTCTGAACTGTGTAAGCAGATTTGTTTCCCATCCTGACTGTGACACTTTCCGTCTACATGATTCACCAGATGTCAGGGATACGGTGAAGTAACAGTGACCCCCATTGTAACAATGTCAGTATTGAGTTAAGGAGGGTATGTATTGCATGGAGCACTGGGTGTGGTACATAAACAATGAATCTTTGAACACTGAAAAAAATAAAATTAAATTAAGATGCTAAAAAAAATAGAGAATTTCAAAATTTTTTATTATGTTCAGTCAGTCAACATATAGTACATCATTAGTTTTTGATGTAATGTTCAATGATCCATTCATTGTATATAACACCCAGTGCTCATCACAACACCTGCTCTCCTTAATATCCATCACGAGGCTAACCCATCTCTCTATTCCCCTCCTTTCTGTATTCCTCAGTTTAGTTCCCAGAGTCCAGAGTCTCTCACAGTTCATTTCCCTATCTAATTTCCCCCCCCCTTCAGATTTCCCTCCCTTCCCCTATGGTTTTCCTCTCTATTCCTTATGTTTTACATATGAGTGAAACCATATGATAATTGTCTTTCTCTGCTTAACTTATTTCACTTAGCATAATCCCCTCCAGTTCCATTCATGTTGATGCAAATGGTAGGTATTCATTCTTTCTGATGGCTGAGTAATATTCCTTTGTATATATGGGCGACATCTTCCTTATCCAGTCACAAAATATTTATAAAGATGAGTGACTCTGTGCTTTTTCATGATCACAATCGGCGTGTGTCAGTAAAAGGATTATGTACTAGACTTGAAGGTGTTGCTGACTAAGAAGAATGGGGTTTCCAAGAGTGATAACCCTGGGAAGAAGGGTAGAGATTCCAGTTGGATAAAATCCACATTCTGTATCAAATATGAAACAAGCATAACATGAGTCAAAATAGCAACGATAGGGGAACCAATGGTGCCCAGTGGCTCAGTCAGTTAAGCAACTGCCTTCAGCTCAGGTCATGATCCCAGGGTCCTGAAATCAAGCCCTACATCAGGCTCCTTACTCAGTAGGAGTAAGCCTGTTTCTCCCTCTCCCTCTGCCTGCTGCCCCCCCATTTATGCTATCTCTGTCAAATAAAATATTTTTAAAAATAATAAAGAAGGAAGAACTTTTAAAAAAATAGCAACAATAGAGTCACTGAAAATTCAGGACCTTGAGCCAGAAGAAGACACTGGTAGCAAACAGATCCAAATACCAAAGAAGTGTGTATAAATGAAGAATTTATAGAGAGACAAGATTTTGAGGATATTAAATTCCACTCTGAACTGACCACAAGATTTGTTCATCCATAATCTCACCATCCATAGCAACTGTAAGAACCAACCCCAACAGAAAAACAAACAAAAAAATATAAACAGTCCAAACCTCCTTCTCTCTATATATATAGATATATCTATAGAGAGAGAGATATATATCTCTATCTATATATAGATAGAGATAGATATAGAGATATATAGATATAGATATAGGTATATTTAGAGAGAGAGAGAGAGAGAGAGAGAGAGTCTATACAAAAGGAATACAGGGGTGCCTGGCTGACTCAGTTGGTTAAGTGGCCAACTCTTGATTTCTGCTCAGGTCATGATCTCGGGGTCATAGGATCAAGCTCCAGATCAGGCTCTATGCTGGGCATGGAGCTTGTTTAAAGATCCTCTTTCTCAGGGCACCTGGATGGCTCAGTCTGTTGAGTGTCCAACTCTTGATTTCAGCTCAGGTATTGATCTCACGGTTGTGGAATTGAGAGCTCAGGTCATGATCTTGGGGTCATGGGATTAAGCCTCACATCAGGCTCCATACTCAGTGTGGAGTCTGCTTGAGATTCTCTCCCTCTCCTTCTGCCCCTCCCCCTGCTCATGCTCTCTCTCTCTCTCTCTCTCTCCCTCTAAAATAAATAAATACAATATTTTTTAAAAGCTCCTTTTACATGAACAATAAATCTTGTAACACTGAAAAAAGAAAATTATTTGGGGAAAAAATTAAAATAATAAAAAATTTAAAAGATCCTTTTTCTCCCTCTACCTCTGCCCCTCCTCCCCCTACTGCACTCTCTCTCTAAAAAAAAAAAAAAAAAGTACAAATAACAAATAAACAGATTAAAATATGGCCAACCTCTTTCCAAAATGACAAACACAAAATTAAAACTACAGTGAGATACTATTTTTTCCTATCAGACTGAAAAAGATCACAAACAAATTGATAATACATCGTGTTGCAAGAGAAAACATATACTCTTACACATACAGCATAAATTGGAACCAACTCCAACAGATAATTTGAGAACACCCATCAAAATTATATCAAGAGAATGAGAAGACAACCTGAAAACTGGGAGAAAATATTTACAAAGGACATAACTGATAAAGGACTGCTAACCAAACTATCAAAGAACTCTTAAAACTCAACAATAAGAAAATGAATAACCCAACTAAAAAGTAGACAAAAGATCTGAACAGACACCACATCAAAGAACATATACAGTTATCTCTTGATATGCAAATAAGCATATGAAAAGATGCTAAACATCATATCATCAGATAATTACATATTAAAACAAGATGCCACTACACACCTATTAGAAAGACTAAAACCCAACACACTGACAACAACAAATGCTGGCAAGGATGTGGAACAACAGAAAATCTCAGTTATTGCTTGTGCATATGAAAAATGGTACAGCCACTTTGAAAGATCCTGGACTCTGGGAAACAAACTAAGGGTTACAGAAGGGAAGGGGTAAGGGAATTGGTTAACAGTGATGGGTATTAAAGAGGGCCTGTGTGATGATAAGCACTGGGTGTTATACACAACTAATGAATCATTGAACACTACATCAAAAACTAATGATATATGTTGGCTAATCGAACATAATAAAAATCAATCAAAAAAAAGCAAATATTAAATGTTCATGTACCACACCCAGTGCTCCATGCAATACGTGTCTTCCTCAATGGAAGACACCAGGCTCACCCAACCCCTTTTCCCCTCCCGCTCCAAAACCCTGTTTGTTTCTCAGAGTCCCACAGTCTCTCATGGTTCATCTCCCCCTCCGATTTCCCCCAATTCACCCTTCCTTTCCTTCTCACAATGTCCTCCATGTTTTTCCTTATGCTCCACACGTAAGTAAAACCATATGATAACTGACTCTCTCTGCTTGACTTATTTCACTCCACATAATCTCTTTCAGTCCCATCCATGTTGATACAAAAGTTGGGTATTCATCCATTCTGATGGAGGCATAAAATTCCATTGTATATATGGGCCATATCTTCTTTATCCATTCATCTGTTGAAGGGCATCTTGGCTCTTTCCACAGATTGGTGATTGCTGCTATGAACATTGGGACACATGTGGCCCTTCTTTTCACTACATCTATATCTTTGGGGTAAATACCCAGTAGTGCAATGGCAGAGTCACAGGGTAGCTCTATTTTTAATTTCTTAAATCTCCAAACTGTTTTCCAAAGTGGCTGCAACAACTTGGATTCCCACCAACAGTGTAAGAGGGTTCCAAGAAAGGCAGTTTCTTACAAAACTAAACATATTCCTACCATACAATCCAGCAGTTGTGCTCTTTGGTATTTACTCAAAGGAACTGAAAGTATGTTTGCACAAAAACCTGCACACAGATGTTTATAGCAGGTTTATTAATAATTGCCAAAACTTGGAAGCAACCAAGATGTCTTTTAGTAGGTGAATAAATAAGTAAACTGTGGTACATGTAGAAAATGGAATATTATTCAATGATAAGAAGAAGTAAGCTATCAAGTCATTAAAAGGCATGGAGGAATGTTAAAAGTATATTAATAAGTGAAAAAAAGCCAATCTGAAAAATCTATATACTGTATATAATTCTAACTATATGACATTTCATAAAAGGCAAAACTGTGGAAGCAGTAAAAAGCTCCATGGTTGCCAGGAGTTAGAGAGGAAAAGCAGATGACTACCTGAATTTGGAGAATTTTTAGGGCAGTGAAATTATTCTGTATGATATTATAATGGTGGATACATTTGTCAAAACTTATATATTGCTTGGTGGTGGGTATTGAGAAGGGCACGTATTGCATGGAGCACTGGGTGTGGTGCATGAACAATCAATCTTGTAACACTGAAAAATTAAAATAAACATATTTGGGGAGAAAAAAACTCATATATTGGTGGACATTGAATGTTATATATGCAACTAATGAATCGTTGAACACTACATCAAAAACTAACAATATATTCTATGTTGGCTAAGTGAACATAATAAAAAAAAAAAAAAAAACCTCATAGAATGTACACCACCAAGAGTGAACTCTAAGGTAAACTATGGACTTTGGGTGGTAATGAGGCGTTAATGTATATTCATCAATTATAACAAATATATGACTCTGATACAGGCTATTGATGGTGACAAAGACTGAGAATGGGGCTAAAGGGGTGGTAATATGGGAACTCCATACTTTTCACTCAATTTTGCTCTAACCTAACACTGATCAAAAAAATAAAGTCTATTTTTAAAATTATAGATGTATAAAATCTTTGACCCAAAAAAATTTTTTAAAGATTTTATTTCTTTATTCAACAGAGAAAGAGATTACAAGTAGGCAGAGAGGCAGGCAGAGAGAGAAGGGGAAGCAGGCTTCCTACTGAGCAGAGAGCCCAATGTGGGGCTCGTCCCAGGACCCTGAGATCATGACCTGAGCCGAAGGCAGAGGCTTTAACCCACTGAGCCACCCAGGTGCCCGACCCAAAAATTTTACTTGTAAGAATTTATACTACAGATAGGCTTACATAAAGATAAAATGATCTATGTTCAAAGTTATTTATTGTAGCACTATTTGTAATAGAAAAAGATTAGAAGCAACCTAAACACCCATCCATAAACAACTGGTTAAATATATTATGGTTTATCCACTTAGTGGATACAATCCAGCCATAAAAAAAAAAAAATGGAAAAGAAAACTCTTGTGTATGAATGTGGATTGATCTCAAAGTGATTTTGTTAGGTTAAAGAAAGTTTGCAGAATAATATATAGTATGCTAACAGTAGTATAAAATAGAGGGTGGGGAGAATATAGGTACAGATCTGCTTACATGTACATTAAAAATCTCTTGGATACACAGGAAACTGGCAAAATTGATTGGCTTTGGGGAGAAAAGTTGGATGACTTGGAGGGTTTCCCTATATTTGTTTATGTATTATATATTTATGTATTTTGTAAACCATGGAAATTTATTGTTTACTAGATCAATAGATAGCAGGAGGAAAGTAGGTAGGGAAGAAAGTCAAGAGAGAGAAGGAGAATAAATACTACACTAGGATCGCTGAATACCCAAGCAGTTAGGGACCTTGGAGATCTTCAAACTTGACTCAGTAATATATTCACTCACTCAATAAATGTATCTTAAGTGTCCTGTACATGCCTGGCATTGTTCCAGTTGCCATAGATAGCAAGATGCAAAGGTACAAAGATACACAATCTAATGGGGAAAGACCTTACAGTTTACCAGTGAGACACTGAGGCCCAGAGAACGGATGGACCCTGGTCAAGGTCAAACAATTTGTTGGTGGAAGAGTCAGGGCTGAAACCCAGGTCTATGAGCTCTTGTTTGGTTTTATTGTCTCCCCTGGGCTTAAAGTAAAGCAAAGGAAATGGATTTGATCGCACAGACAATGTTTACCAGTGTGAAGGTAACCACAAAACTGGCTTCTCAGAAAGAGCTTTCCTTTCCTACACATAGGAAACTTTCTAATATTTATTGCCAGCCAACGGAAAGATCTCTCAATGTTATTTAATACTATCTTCATCCCATACTCACACAATTATTTACAAGTCATTATAAATAATTACTGTTCACCATGAGAGACTGTGGACTCTGAGAAACAAACTAAGGGTTTTGGAGGGGTGGGGGGAGTTGCCTGAGCCTGGTGGTGGGTATTGAGGAGGGCACGTATTGCATGGAGCACTGGGTGTGATGCATGAACAATGAATCTTGGGACACTGAAAAAATAAAATTAAATTAAATTAAATAAATAGTTACTGTTCTCTCTCTCTCTCTCTCTCTCTCTCTCTCTCTCTCTCTCTCTCTCTCACACACACACACACACACACATACACACCTTTCCAAACAATGATTCATCTGCTCCTGCTGAGACACCAAAAATACTAAGGAAAGGCAATAAAGCCGAGACCCAGGTAAAGAATGATCTGTCTGAGCAAGAGGGCAACACCTAACCCACAGTCAAGTGTCCCTGATCTCTTGGATTTTCTAAGAGTCTTAGGCAAACTCCTCAATAGGTTTTTTCCAAGTTTTGGAAATCCTACCAGGAAGCAAGAAAAGAAGAGTGTCGTTCTCAGTACCTTGGATGACAGAGGTGTAACAGTCAAGTGCCTGGGGCTTAGCCTGATGTTTTATGTTGGTTTTGATTAAATTATTATATAACATGTTTAAGAATGAAACTGTACATACACAAATACATATATACCCAAATGTCAACCCCAAAGCACAGAATATAAATCTGAGATGAAGAACCATTAACTTTGAATGGGCTACACTTACAGAAAGAACCACTGTGATGATTCAAAACGCAAAATCCTAAAATATCTGTCTTTGGAGTGATTCTGTAATTAGAGGAGGGCCTGTTGGTTGGCCTTCCAATTCAGTTTGACTCTGACAGGTAGGCAGGACAAGGAATTGGTCATTGCTTAGACTGTAATTGCTGATAGAGAAAGGATTTGGTTTAGGGGTTGTGCTTGAAAAGAGTGGAAAAGACGGAATTTGTTATATGGGCTTGGGCCATAGATCCAAGCATAGGGCTTCATTTTTTAACATAAAATGTATTATTTGCCCCAGGGGTACATTTCTGTGAATCATCAGGCTTACACATTTCACAGCACTCACCATGGCACATACCCTCCCCAATGTTCATAAGCCAGCCACCCTATCCCTACTCCCTTCCCCGCAGCAACCCTCAGTTTGTTTTGTGAGATTAAGAGTCTGTTATGGTTTGTCTCATAGGGCTTCATTTTTAATGGAGTACCACTGTAAAGCCCATTTGCTCTGCTCTCCAGCCAGCAGTAGTCATTCCAGGTCCTGGTTTCAATGTCTTATTTTGACTCATTGTGAGTCACTACCCACTTGTTTCCCAGTTCCACTCCTTCGGAAAGCACCTGGGCTGGGAGGGCTTCCCTCAGTATTCACGAAAGTCACAGTCCCATGTGAAAGAGCTGTGAGCTCTTTGGGGCAAAGGCCTCTTTGAATACAACTGTCATTAACATGATTATACCCACATAGCCCTGATATGAGAGGACTGTTTGTACCTTCTTGAGCATAAGATGCTGCTGGTGAGTAGCCTTAAGAACCTGAATTGGGCATATGTCAGGTTCTCCATTTCTACAACCTCTAAGAATAATAGACTCTTTGGTTGAAAACAGCTAAGAGCTTTGAACCAACCCTGTCATTCTATAGTGGAAATTGAGACCGGAAGAGGAAGGGTTACTTGTCCAAATCTATAACATGGTCTCTGAACTCCTAACCAATGCATTGTTCTCCAAAAACATTGTTCAAAACAAATTTACAATTCATTATAAAGTTAAAGCTATACCTATCCTATGACTTGTAATTACACTTTTAAATATTTATTCAAGAGAAATCAAAGCATATGATATGATCTGAATCTGTCCCACCAAAATTCATATGTTGATGAGTGGTGATGGTTGCAGGACAGTATAAATGTAGTTAAAATCATTGAATTTTGCACTTGAAAAATTGTTAATTGTAAATTTTAAGTTATGTTTATTTTACCACAAAAGAAGTGGGGGGGGGGAGGAACGTGGGGCTTCCATTCTGGTCTGGAAAGCCACTGAGGAAAAACATTGTATGATTCCACTTAAATGAGGTACCTAGAATAGGCAAATTCACAGAAATTGAAAGTAGAATTGAGGTTTCCAGGAGCTCGGAGGAGGGGAAATAGAGAGCTAGGTTCAAGGATACAGAAATTCAGTTTGGGATGATGGAAAAGTTCTGAAGATGGTTTCCAGCCATGGTTGCTCAACAGTGTGAATGTACCTAATACCACTGAACTTAAAATGGTTAAAATGGTAGATTTTACGTTATATATACTCTACCACAATAAAAAGAAAAAGAAAAACTCCTGCAAAAAAAAATTCTAAATCCCACTATGGTAAGAATATGCAAGAACCCACAATTTCACATTCTGCTGTGGGGAGTGTCATTTGCAGAACAGCTTAGTGTCATATATAAAAATCTTAAAAATAGGGGCGCTTAGGTGGCTCAGTTGGTTAAGTGTCTGCATTCACTTAGATCATGGTCCCAGGGTTCTGGGATTGAATCCCATGTCAGGCTCAATGGACAGCCTGCTTCTCCCTCTCCTTCTGCCCCTCTGCCTCCCCCTGCTTGTGCTGGCACTCTCTCTCTAATAAATAAATAAGATCTTTAAAAAAAAAATCTTGGGCTGCCTGGGTGGCTCAGTGGGTTAAAAGCCTTTGCCTTCGGTTCAGGTCATGATCTCAGGGTCCTGGGATCAAACCCCGCATAGGGCTCTCTGCTCAGCAAAGAGCCTGCTTCCCCCCCACCTCTCTCTGCCTGCCACTCTGCCTACTTGTGATCTCTCTCTGTCAAATAAATAAATAAAAACTTTTTTTAAAAAAATCTTAAAAATAATCAAACCCTTAGACTAACAAATCCTGTCCTAGGAATTCATCCTAAAAAAATAATCAGACAAGTGTTAAAGACATTCATCTCAGTAATATCTACAATGATAACTTTAAAAGGCCTAAACATCCAAAACTAAGGTATTTATTAAATAAATATAAATATATCAATATGCTAGAATAATTTGTGGTCATAAAAAGGATGTTTAGATCTATAAAATGTTATTCATAGTGCAATCTCATTTTGTCAGCATGTGATGCTTATTTATAAGTAGATAATATAAATATGAATATATTTAATACATAGGTATATTGCATTTAATACATATTTTAAAGTCTGAAAGGATATATACACCAAATGTTAACAGTGGCAATTTATAGGATATGGGCCTAAGAATAACTTTTTTCTTTTGGTTTGTCTATATAGCTTTCTTTTTCCTAAAAAATTATGTATTGCAGGCATAATTAGAAAAAAAAATGAATATAGGCAAGACTCACGGTTAACCTGTCCTCATACTCCTGGATGTCAAAGGGGCTATCTGTGGAACAAATCTGTGAACAAGAAGCGACTCTATTGGCAAGATTTGTTCTGTTGTAATCAACAAAAAAGTACCTGACATTTTGGATCATGAGTCCAAAGTTATGATTTTTATGCCTTATATAGAGGAAGGTTTGCCTAAATATACACCTACATAGGCACAGGTGTAGGCAGAAGATGATTCCAGGGGGTGATTTTTTATTGAATTTAACACAGATTTATTAGTATCTTTGAGGAACCAAGAAAGGTTTTGCAGAGAAGGCAACATAAAAATACCTATTTAAAAAGTCAGACAGAGGAGGGAGGCAAGATGGTGGAGAATTAGGACATCCTGTTGCAACCTGTCCCCTAAAGTGAGTTGGATATCTACCAGAACACATTGAACACCCATAAAATCAGCCTGAGGAGCAAGATTTTTCACATCTGGATCTCTACAGGAGCAGAAGACAGCAGTGGAGAGGTAAAGCAAAGTGGGAACACTTGAACATATATTGGAGGATAAACAAATGGGGGAGGGAGCCACCAGAAGCAATCCAAAGACAGTAGTACCCTAAAGGAAAGTGCCTGGTGATTGGGGACCAGTATTAACTTAGAGTCTGGTTAAAAACACTTAAAAAGAGTAAAAGGTGCTACAGTAAATGGAATCGATTCTCTAATTTCCCTTTCCATATTTTCATTGTTAGTGTATAGGAAAGCAATTGATTTTTGTGCATTGATTTTGTATCCTGACACATTACTGAATTGCTGTATGAGTTCTAGTAATTTGGGGATGGAGTCTTTTGGGTTTTCCATATAAAGTATCATGTTATGTGCGAAGAGAGAGTTTGACTTCTTCATTGCCAATTTGAATACCTTTTATTTCTTTTTGTTGTCTGATTGCTGTCGCTAGGACTTCTAGCAGTATGTTGAACAAGAGTGGTGAGAGTGGGCATCCTTGTCGTGTTCCTGATCGCAAAGGGAAGGCTGTCAGCTTTTTGCCATTGAGAATGATATTTGCTGTGGACTTTTCATAGAAATTAGAGAATTGATTCCATTTACTGTAGCACCAAGAACCATAAAATACCTGGGAATAAAACTAACCAAAGAGGTAAAGGATCTGTACTCGAGGAACTACAGAACCCTCATAAAAGAAACTGAAGAAGACACAAAAAGGTGGAAAAGCATTCTATGCTCATGGATTGGAAGAATAAACATTGTTAAAATGTACATACTGCCCAGAGAAATCTATACTTTCAATGCCATCCCGGTCAAAATTCCACTGGTTTTTTTCAAACGGCTGGAACAAACAATCTTAAAATTTGTATGGAACCAGAAAAGACCCCGAATTGCTAAGGAAATGTTGAAAAAGAAAAACAAAGCTGGGGGCATCACATTGCCTAATTTCAAACTTTACTACAAAGCTGTGATCACCAAGACAGCATGGTACTGGCACAAAAACAGACACATAGACCAGTGGAACAGAAGAGAGAGCCCAGAGATGGACAGGCAACTCTATGGTCAAATCATCTTTGACAAAACAGGAAAAAATATCCAGTGCAAAAAAAGACAGTCTCTTCAATAAATGGTGCTAGGAAAACTGGACAGCTATATGTAGAAGAATGAAACTTGACCATTCTCTTACACCGTATACAAAGATAAACTCGAAATGGA
>JAPYYJ010003456.1:0-11537 GCA_028533885.1 Nasua narica | reverse complement strand
GTGATGATGGTGGTGATGGCGATGGTGATGGTGATGATGGTGGTGACGGTGATGATGGTGGTGATGGTGATGATGATGGTGACGGTGATGATGGTGATGGTGAGGATGATGGTGGTGATGGTGATGATGGTGATGATGATGGTGATGGTGATGATGGTGATGGTGGTGATGATGGTGATGGTGATGATGGTGGTGATGGTGATGATGATGGTGATGATGGTGGTGATGGTGATGACGATGGTGGTGATGGTGATGGTGGTGGTGATAATGGTGGTGACGGTGATGATGGTGATGATGGTGATGATGGTGGTGATGGTGATGATGATGGTGATGGTGATGATGGTGATGGTAATGTCAGACATATGAGGTCACCTGACTTCAGAATTATTTCCTGCCACCATCACTGCTGCCAACTACCTTCGGCTTCCAACCCCACTGTGTTGAAAGCATGTGGGGTGGGCTGGTGATGAGATGGAAAGGAGGATCGGATCTAGAAAGCTAGAGAGACCCCAGATGTGAGAGGATAGTGTACGTATCTTGGGGCCTGGTACAGAGCGAGACTGTTTTGGTTTTATGGAGATGTAATTCACATACTATACAATTCAGTGGCTTTCAGTGTATTCACAGCTACACATCCATCCCCATAATCAATTTTAGAACATTTCGTTACCCCAGAAAGAAACTTCTACTCCTTGTCACCACCCCAGCCCCTCACCCGCCCCAGCAAAGCTATGATTTTTATTATCTCCACCTTACAGAATAAGGAAAATGGGGCTCGGAGAGAAGACTGACTTGCCCAAGGCCACACAGGTAGCCGGTGACAGTCCTGGGATTCCATCCAGGTTTGCCAGAACCCAAGCCCATGCCCCTGGTCGGCATGACCATCAAGGCAAGTCAGGTTCAGAGAACATGTGGCCAACCCAAGGCCATACATTTACAGCTATGAAGTGATCAGGCCGAGGTTCAAATTTAATCTTAGCTCCAAACCCTGTCCTTCCCCCGTCCTGCTACCTCCATATCCCTTCCGTGTCTGCGAAGCAACATAATCTGATTAGGATCCGGGAGCGAGCCCCCAAACCAACAGGCGCTTCTCTCTTGGCACCTGGGCCAGGCTCAGCCTGGACTCTGCAAGTTCACGGCCCACCTGCTCCCTTCACTTTTTGGCTGCGGGCACCGTGGGAAGCCGGTGGTTAACTTGGCGGTGTGTTGGCTCTCCAGCTTTCCTGCTTGGAGCCAGAGGGCCATCCTCCTATTTATCACGTCCCTCGTTTCTTTCTACATACAGCAGATCGGACAAGCCTCTAAAAGCGCCCCGAGCAAGTGGGATGGGACGCAGAGCCAGAGAGCTGAGGAACGAGGAGACTTTATTTCTCACAACACCGTCCCCCCCCCCGCCCCGCCCCCGCCTCCCGGCGTGTCGCAAGGCAGCGGGCATCAGGAAGGCCTCATTCTTCCAGCTTCTGTGGGAGAAGAACAATCAGGAAATGAGCCAAACCCAAGGCAAGGCCGAATACTGCCTTCACATGGAGAAGCTGGAAAGGCAGGAACTTCCAGAAAAATATCGAAGAATGGCATCGTTTCCCTTTGCTCTTCATAAAAACAAAGCCGCGGGGCCCCTGGAGAGGGACGAGTCCCCTGAAAAGCAGGAGCTTCCGGGGCAGTGCCTCTTACGACAGGGAGGGATTGGGGTGATAAGGCGTCTGGTCCCCTGTCCCCGGCTGCTCATTGCCCCATGATTCTGGGACCTCCAGGGTCCACAGACGGTGGCCTCTGAGCGCCTGGCCGGCAGCAGGGAAGAGGCACCAAGAGACACCCTCCATGCTCCCCCTGGGTGCTCCCTGGGTGCTCCCTGGGTCCCAGCCTCAGGACGTCTGGGGACGACGTCTGCTCTCACCTGGCCCCCCACATCTCGGTTCTTGGCCCGCAGCTTGTTGACCTGGGACTCGGCGATGTCCGCTCTCTCCTCTGCCTCCTCCAGCTCGTGCTGGACCCTCCGGCACTTGGACAGCTGCGTGTTGGCCTGCTCTTCCTGGGCGGGGAGAAAGAGGGCCGAGAGCTGAGCCAGTCCCTCCCTCTGGCTCTGAGGTTCCTTGTCCCTGCAGGCCTCTGGGGAACTGGGGAACCGGGAGGCCTTGGACGCCGGATTCCCTGAGGGCAGAGGAGGGAGAGCCCAGCTCTCCCGGTGCGAGGACCACGCTCCCAGCCTCCGACCGTGTGTGCTGTCTGGTCATCTTGAGGGGAGTGCTGCCACTCCTTGGACCCCTGCCTGTCCCCCACATCCTTGCTCTGTGCCGGGACCCAAGCCCTGAGTCCTCCCAAGGCACCTGGAGGGGCAAAGGCCAGTGGCCTAATCCCCCCTGCCCTGGCCTTCTCCCAGCATTGTCTGCTTGTGGCCAGGCCACTGTCCCCACGTCTACTGAGGGCAATCCGAAGGTTCTCGAAGAAGGTGGCCTCCTGGGCACCCTCCGTCCCAGGCAGTCTTGCCGTGACCATCCTCATCCAGTGGGCACAGATCCCTCCCCGTCCACATAACCAGCTCAGACCTGCCTCCCTGTGATCAAGGTGGAACCACCCGCCCCGGGCAGGGAGGGAAAATGGACAAGGAGAGAAGCCGTCTGCTCAGTCGTTTATCAATAGCAGGGTCCCCCAAATTTTGTTCCTCAGAACCCCAGTGCCGTGGGATGCTCTGCATACAATAAAAAGGTTCCAAGTTTCTCTCTGGTTTGGGGAGGGGGCAAAGCTGCATTCGAGAAGGGCAAGTCCACTTTGAAGAGTGCAATACATGTCACCGACAACATCTGAGAAATCCATGAAAGCAACCAGTTCAACTTTGCTTAACCTAGGGTTTCCAGAACTATTTCTTTTCTGGAACAGAAAAAGTCCTCCCCACCCTTTCCCTGTCTCTCCCCACCCCACTCCAGCCCAGCTTTCTGCTGGGAATATTCCTGAGGTCTAATTGATGAAGGGCAGGTCAGGAAGGATGGCTGGGGGGGAGGCAGTTTAGGGAGGGCGAGAAGGAGGAGACTGTGCGGATGAAGGACAGCAGAAAGGTGGGATGCTGTGAACCAGGATTGGGGGGCATCTAAGGTCAGGCTGCCAGTGCCAGGAGGGCTGGTGGGGTAGCGGGCGAGGCATCAGGGTGAGGTAGGGCTGGCAGGAGGGGCTAGAATGTTCTGGGGTGGGGTGGGGGATAAAGTGAGGGGGCTGGCCACCTGAGATGAGGCAGGAAGCACCGAGGAGGTATGGCTGGGGGGCGGGCAGCCTTGTTTAACACAGACCAGGGGAGGGAAGTGGGCAGGCATTCCTGACTTTGTAGCCTGCAAATGAAAGCCCAGGCCTTAGGGTCTGTGACAGGACAGACTTCTGCTGACAGGTAGGGGGGGGTCCCTAGGTGGGCGTGGGCTTCCAGGGCTCCCCCTACTCACAGCCTCCTCGGCCTGCCTCTTGTAAGCCTTCACTTTGGCCTGCAGCTTGTCCACCAGGTCCTGGAGCCTGAGGATGTTCTTGCGGTCCTCCTTGGCCTGCAAACATAGCACCGCGCCGTCACCACTGCAACTTATGCTGGGTTCGGAGCAACCGGCGCTCACTGAGGCTTTGGAGATGCCTACCTGGTAGGTTAGCTCCTTGACTTTGCGTTCATATTTGTGGGCCCCCTTCAGAGCCTCGGCCCCCCTCTTCTGCTCAGCATCCAGCTCGCTTTCCAACTCCCGCACCTGGGTTTTTAGGGACAGGAGAGAGCCCAGCATCCGGGTCAGGGTGGCCCGGCTTCTCCCACGGACTCGTGGGTCAGTCATTTTAGGGTGAACTTGGATCCTAATTCGAGTTTGTAAAAATGTCTCCTCCTAGGGCTCAGGAACCCAACCTGTCCCTGCAGGTGAAGCCTGCGTGAGCATTTTGGGGGGGCCTGATTCCTGGTCGAGGGGGGCTGCGGGGGGGTCAGGGAGAGAGCCTGGGCCAGGAACGGTCCAAGTGTGTTCAAGCCCTCGGGCCAGCTGACTGGTTCAAAGCACGAAAGCAACTGTCCCTGAAAGTGAGTTTCTAGGCGTTTGGGATGGAGACCCTAATTCTTGCTCCACATGCCTCAAACGTGGGGGTCAGATTAGACAGGACAGGTGCAAGTGTGTTTTAAATGATAAAGTACTCCACCCGTGGTGTTCATTTCATAGCTGCATCTGGCTTTCCGGAAGTCTCGAGGGGACAGGACAGCCACCGAGGACACAGGTCTCTAACCGTGGTCCCAAAGCCACAGTCTAGGGAGAGCCGAGATGTGCGGGTGGCGGTCGGCCATGGGGAATCTCAGCGGCCCCAGACCCAGACAGCTCTGGGCTTGTGGACTCCCCAAATCAACCTTGGAGTCTGCCAGCGGAACAGATTAAGTCTGGGCTCTGTTCCAAAAACGATCCCTACCCACCCCCACGCCCCTGATGAGCCCTGGGATGCTGTTTACCACTAAGTTCTTCGAAACATCTGAGTTCCTGGCAATGGTCTTGTGGCCTCTGTGAGGTTTGTGGAACTAAAGATAACGGGGCCGGTAGAGGTGCCTCCCATGTGATGGGAGGGGGGGCGCTGGCTGGCCCAGGAATCAAAGAATCACAGAGGAGGCACAGGCGCTGATCCCTCCCTCAGTGGAGGGATCCAGGAGGACAAACTAAGCTCATCCAATAGAGGATGACTGGGAAGAATTAAAAGTAAGCATCTAAAGAATTTGGGGGGAAGAAACTTTGACTTCCTTGGTGCTGACTTTTGTTACTCATATGCCTATCGCCTTGTTGTTTTTTACCTCCCCCCCCCCAAATCGTTCACATTCATGGTGTTGGTGACCACATCCTTGGAAGGCCTGAGGTCTGAGTGCATTTGGGGTGCCTCCCGGTTGAGAGAGGTCACCTCCTTCTCTTCGCCTGCCCCTCACCCCCTTCTCCGCCCACGTCATCATTTCCTCCCTCCGAGGACAACACAGATGGTCTTACAAGCTCCTTCCCCACCCCCTAACCCCACAGACACCAACGGGTAAGGGAGCCCATTTGGAAAACAAATAAACCATCCCCAGGTCTAAAGGGAAATGCAAAGGGGTCCAGGCACAAAGGGAGCCATTAGCCAAGAAACAAAAACAAATACAAATCAGCTCCCAGATATAGAAAAAAGCAAGACTGCCTCTGTGCAGGGGGTAGGATTTTTCCTGCAGCTTTGGGCCCAGCAGGAGCACCAGTCACCTGTCCTTGAGGTCGGAGCCAGGGAGAAGCTTACCAGCCTCGCGGCCCAAGCGCATTCAGAGACTGAGAAATCTGGGAGGAATGGGAGCCGGGGGTGGGAGGTGAAGAGAGACTCTAGAGTTTGTGTAGGATGGGCCATTGTTCGCCAAAACAGACGCTGGTCCAAAATGTAACTTACATAAGCTACCTAATGTTATGAAAGCAAAGTACATTTCCCCTCACTTTCGTGGATCTGAATTCCTCTAAAAACAGGATGTGAACATTGGCAAGTGTCTTCATTTTGTAGCTCCCGAGGCATGAGCATTGTAAAGTGCGTGTGCGCTTGTGTGTGTTAGGGTGTAGGAACCGGTGAAGGAGAAATGGGTGGGCATATCGGCATGTAGTCCTCAAACCAAGCTGGCACACCCTCCATCCGTGCCCACTTTCCTGCAACCTCGTTTCTGGACTGGTGGCTCTGCCTAGGATAGCTGAACCGGATATCACATTGAGAGCCAGAATCTTCTAGAACCTTCTAGAACCCTACCCGGTTCTCCAGCTTCTGGATCTGCTTCTTCCCGCCCTTCAGGGCCAGCTGCTCGGCCTCGTCCAGACGGTGCTGCAGGTCCTTCACCGTCTGCTCCAGGTTCTTCTTCATGCGCTCCAGGTGGGCGCTGGTGTCCTGCTCCTTCTTCAGCTCCTCGGCCATCATGGCCGCCTGATGAAGTTCATAGAAAGTATGAGTGGGCCACCTGGCATCCCGACCGAGAGTCTACAGAGGATGTTATCAAGGTTAATACCGTGCATGCTGATCTTGCCTCCCTCCTTCCGCCATGACTAGTGATGTATCTTCTCCCCAACTGATTTTGGCTGAGGCTTCATCTAACTCCCTCTCTCTAGGAAGGCAGCATGACCGACTGACTGTAGGTCATCAGGAGACAAAACCTACTTGCCTTGTCCTCACCTAGAAGCCCCTTCCCTGACTCCTCACATGGGCTCTGAAAAGAAGGAACAGAGCTCACATCCGTGATGGCCTTCTTGGCTTTCTCTTCTGCGTTTCTGGACTCCTGGATGGAGTTCTCCACCTCTGCCTGGCACTGGGCTATGTCCGCTTCCAACTTTTTCTTGGTATTTATCAGGCTCGTGTTCTATAGGAAAAATTAGATGCCAGGGGTATAGGTTATCTTTGGAAGCTTGGAACAATTGAGGGGGAGAAATGTGCCTGGGGAAGGAAATCAATCATGATCATATTTCTTATTTTTCACTGGGGGATTTGCTGGATACTGTTTCATTCTTTTTTTTTTTTTTAAGATTTTATTTATTTATTTGACAGAGAGAGAGACTGAGTTTACTAGGCAGAGAGGCAGGCAGAGAGGAGGAAGCAGGCTCCCTGCTAAGCAGAGAGCCCGATGTGGGGCTCCATCCCAGGACCCTGAGATCATGACCTGAGCTGAAGGCAGAGGCTTTAACCCCCTGAGTCACCCAGGCGCCCCGATACTGTTTCATTCTTGACCAAACAGAAGGTCCTGAAACAGACCCAAGGACCGTATATCAAATGAGGGAGTAAGTAATAAAGGTAGACTTTCCCATATTTGAGAAAGAAGTAAAAAGTGTTGGAGCAGGAAAAGGATGGGTAGACCTAAGTGTATAAAATGAGAAATAATTCTAATGATCAAGACACACCATAAATAGAATTACAAGGGTTGGGACAAAGTGGAAAACACTCGCAATGTATATTGTTGAAAAACATTCTCTTAACGCATGAAAAAGACAAATTGCACAATTAAGAAAACAGGGCACAAAGTGTATATAGATGGAACACACCAGAAGAAATAAGTACTCATTAGTAAATCAAAACCTTACTGTATTTTGTTGTTTTTAAGTAGGCTCCAGGCCCAACATGGGGCTCGAACTCATGACCCTGAGATCAAAGAGTTGAGTTGGATGCTCTACCCAATGAGCCAGCCAGGCACCCCAAGAAAATCAAAATTATAAAGGTGAGGTGTTTTCCAACCATAAAATTGGTGAGGATTAAAAGAGGTATAACTAGGCTCTTTGAAGAGTTAGAGGCAAGAGCTCTTACATATTCTCTCAATGAGAATAAAAATGGAGACCACCTTGTGAAGGAAGCCGATTTACAATATGTTGCAAATGTCCTTATTGTTTGGACCATGAAATTCTGCTTCCAGCAATCTCTTTACTTCTAGGAATATTAAGGAAAGAACAGTAATAGGAAAATGTGAAAATTTAGTTATAAGTAAGTTCATCATAGAACTCTTTCTAATGGTAAAAATTTCATTGGGAATAATTAAAAACATCCAACCAGGGAAGACAGATGAAATAAAAGTGCTATATCACCCTACTGTAATGGACCACTCTTCTGCCATTAAAAATAGTCCGGGGGCGGGGGGCGCCTGGGTGGCTCAGTCAGTGAAATGGCTGACTCTTGGTTTTGGCTTAGGTCATGATCTCAGGGTCACGGGATTGAGCCCAGCGTGGGGTGTGTGTGTATGGGGGGGGGGTCCGCACTCAGCAGGGAGTCAGCTTGAAGATTTCTCCCTCTGCCCCTTCCCCCATCTGCATGAATGCGTGCATTCTCTCTTTCAAATAAATACATAAATCTTTTAAAAAAACAGTCCTAGAAGATTATTTAAAGGTGTGGAAATAACATTCACGACACTTTGTTAAAGTGAAAATAAGTTGCAAAAACATCGATCACATTTTTACAAAAGTATAATAATTGCAGACATGCACGAGAGCTTGGAAGGAAGGATTTCAAAATGGTGACATGTGGCTGGTATTTTTCTTCTATTTGTTTGCTTGTATGCTCTATATTTTGTAACGAAGAATTGTTCTTTTTCATTATTTTTTTAAAAAGATTTTATTTATTTATTTGACACAGAGAGAGAGATCACAAGTAGGCAGAGAGGCAGGCAGAGAGAGAGGGGGAAGCAGGCTCCCCGCCGAGCAGAGAGCCCGATGCGGGGCTCAATCCCAGGACCCTGAGATCATGACCTGAGCCGAAGGCAGAGGCTTTAACCCACTGAGCCACCCAGGTGCCTCCAAAGAATTGTTCTTATAAAACTTTTATAAAGGTGGGGGACAGCCCCTTCTTGGTTGTCCAGCTCACTGCTCCCTTGAGGTGTGTTCAATAAACTTCTATCTCCTTAAAAGACCAGCAAAACTTTCATAAAGGTAACAAAAATAATTATTTTGAAAGACAATCTAATTTGCTAAGATTGGGGCTTAGAGGTTGCTTCCTCTTTGAAGCGTTTTCCACACCCTTGATGCAAGAATTCATTCCTTCCTTTCTCTGATTTTCCTACGATGTGCACGACCTTTTATCTTCAGATTAAAGAAAGCTCAGAGATCTGTCCAACCGGAGCATAGTTAGTCCAAGAACTAAGTTTTTTTTTTTTTTTTTAAGATTTTATTTTTAAGTCCTCTCTACACCCAAAGTGGGGCTCGAACTCACAACCCCGAGATCTACCGACTGCGACAGCCAGCCACCTCCGAAGAACTAAGCTTAATGCAAGATTCAGGGCAACTTGGTCTTGACTGCTAGCTAGTCTGGGAGGAGGGGCGGGTGCTCCCTTCCGAGGAGAGGGTCCTGCCTGCCCCCCCACCCCCCCGCCCCTGATGGGCCCCTGATGGAGGGAGGCGGGGCCCCGGGGGGAGGGAAGCGGGACGCACCTGGGAGTGGAGGAGCTGCACACGGTCGCTGGCGTCCAGCAGCTCCTGCTCCGATAGCCTGCGGGTCCGCTCCGTCTGCTCCAAAGCCACCTTCATCTCCTCCAGCTCCTCCAGCAAGAGGCCATTCCTGCGCTCCACGATGGCCAGCTGTTCCTTGAGGTCCTCATTGCTCCTCAGGGCGTCATCCAGGTGCAGCTGGGAGTCCTGCGGGGACAGCCAGACGTGAGCAAGGCCGGAGTCCGGGGCAGGCCGCGCGCCAGCCAGGTCCCCCCAGCCTGTGCCCTCACCTTGAGCTGGCTCTGCACGGTGCGCAGGTGTTTCTGGGTCTCTGCCACCTGGCGGTTGGAATGGCCCAGCTGGATCTCCATCTCGTTGAGGTCTCCCTCCATCTTCTTCTTGAGCCTCAGGGCGTCGTTCCGGCTTCGGATCTCGGCGTCCAGCATGCTCTGCCTGGCCTCTGTGGCTCGCTGGCTGTTTCTTTTCAGCTGCTCGATTTCCTCATCCTTCTCAGTGACCCTGCGGTCAAGCTCCGATTTCACCTGGCTCAACTCCAGCTGGATGCGCAAGATCTTGCTCTCTTCGTGTTCCAAGGAACCCTGATCACAGCAGAGGAGGGATTTGGGGGTGGGTGGGGCGATGGTGGGCAGCCCCGCTTCTTGAACGGGTATTTTCCTGGCCGGTATGATAGAGCGAGTATTATCATACCCATTTTACAGATGAGGTCAAACAGTGTGCCCCCCAATGTCCCTCGTAGTAATGAACCTGGGACTAGACCTTTGTGTCTGTTATTAGCAACTTTCTGTCTGAAGAGGGACAGAGCACCTTTTTGAATTAGTAAGACCTTTATTGGGTGTGTCTATTTTAACAGGGACCATGCAGATTTCCCTAGAAATAGCCCCACCATCCACCCTGCACTGGCCACACTGATTAGGGCCTCAGGACACAGCGGCTGCTTTGACTTTCCAGAAATCCCAGTGTCCATAGACCATCTAGCGTGTGACCCTCTTAGAGCTGAGGAATCCTCAGCCAGCTCTCGGGATGCCTGCTGATCAACTTCTTGCTTCCTGGGAGGAAGACATCGGGGACATCACGAATGCATTTATTTATTTTTAAAAGGGGAAATGGGATGAACCAGAGGACACCCAGGAGATGAAATACAGCTGTTTCCCCAGGGACAGCTCGATGTTCTTCCCCACGGAGCCTCGGCCCCTCCTGGCAGGAAGCAGCCCCAAAGGGCGTCTAGTCCCCCCTCCTTTGGCATCCTGCCCTCCTGAGTGTCCTCGTGTCACGTCCTGGTCACTTGCCTCCACCTCTTCGAGGGCAACCTGGAGGTCTGACTTTTCCTGTTCCACCTGCTTCTTGGTCTTTTCCACTTCCTGAAGGTTCTTGCCAGTTTCTGCAATCTGCTCGGTTAAGTCGGAAATCTCTTCTGCAAAGGAGAGGCTCGATTTAGCTGGTTTGATCGGGCTCTAGTTAACAGCAGAGGCATCTTGCCTGGCAACTTGGGGACTGGTGATTCATTCACATTTATGCAGGACAGCATACGGTGGAACACTTCAGGGGAGGTCTAGGCACGACCCAGGTGTGTTGCCTCACCTGAACGATGCTGAGAGAGGAGCGGCAAAAACATTAAGCCTTCGCAAGATATGTAAAACGGTCGTGGTGAGGGCCGGGGGAGAAAATTCTGGAGACAATGCTTAGGATACAGAATCATAGTCTCTCAGGACTGGAAGGGGCTTTCGGGGGCATCAGGTGTGGTCTGATTTTGCAGACCAGGAGTCTGAGGTCCTTAGGGATTTGGCGGCACACCCAAGAACACAAAGCCACATACAGACAGAATCCATGCACGATCTTGTTCTCCAAGAAGAGGTGAGCTTAGCCACTTACTTTGCCCTTCATGCTCCAGAATGACACTTAGTTATGACTGTCTGTGACATTAGCAGGGCTGAGCCCCAGGGTCGATGGAGGAGACGGGAGGGTTCTGCGGGGCAGGGGGAAGCAGGAGGCAAGGGTACAGGTGCTCACCTGGGCTGCGTGAGGGAGACACCTCACCTTGCAGATTTTTATTTTCCCGCCTCAAGGTCTCCAGCTGACCCACCACTTCCTCATAGGCGTTCTGGATCTTGAAGATTTCAGTACTAAGCGATCTGGATCCTTTCTGAGCAGCTTCCAACTCAGCCTGACTCTCGTCCAGTTTTTGCTTCCACTCTGCAAGGACCTGGGAGATGACATGGGGACTCGTGAACAGCAGGAAGGACCCGGGCACCTGGCAGAGCCCACGAAAACGAGGGCTGTCTGGGAGTGATGTCGGTTTGACGCTTCCATCCTGGGGACTCAAGAAACAGGGCGGGCCCCGTTCTCCATCATGGGCCCCAGACTCTGACGTTCCCACGGGCCTCCCGCTGTTTGCTTAAAGGTTTGGATCTCAGAGTAATCTGAATTAGCTTGAACTAAAAATTCACTTTGGAGCGACTGTCACGAAAGCAAAGAGACACTGCAAAGCCCAACCTCCCACACACTATGGCTTGACGCTCGGCGGACCTCCCAGATGCGCGTGCCCCTCGCACACCCGAGCGTGAGAGGCCGTGGCTCTTTGGGGGCCAGACCTTATCAAAGTCCCTCTGCTTCCTGTCCAGGATGGCGCGGGCCGTGTTGGTG
>JAPYYJ010003455.1:0-11539 GCA_028533885.1 Nasua narica | reverse complement strand
GGCACCTGCTTGTTCCTCTATGTGAAACCCAAGCAAACACAGGCAGCAGAGTACAATAGGGTAGCGTCACTGATGGTTTTAGTGGTGACTCCTTTCCTCAACCCATTCATCTTCACCCTCCGGAATGACAAATTTATAGAAGCCTTTCGAGATGTCATGAAACGCTGCCATCAACTCCTCAAAGATTAGCTGTGTCCTGAGGACAATCACAGACACATCATCATGGACCTGAGTAATCTGAAAGCAATAATTCAATCTGAAATGATCATTTTCAACACCAAGTGGTTTGTGATCTACATGGGAATTCTACAAAATTTTTCAAGAGAATTTTAAGACACTCACAGTGCTCCAATTTATAATCAGATGATTCCTACATGGGAGATCTCATTATTATTTTTTAATTGGATATATATGTTTATACACACTTCTGTAGTTATAATACATCTTACAATATAAATTTAAGAGGTGTAAATGTGCAAAATATATGTGATTTTTTTTTTTAGAACATTCAGTTCTTTGCATAGGAAAAGCAAAGAAGAGTATAATTCATTCTGTGGTAGTTGACTTCCATGATTGATTCTAGGTGCTGAGTCATCTGCCCATATTTTGTCCTGTGCTTTCATGATTTTCTGACTGCCTAAAGTTTCCTCTATTTCTTTTGTGAGTGACACCAAGTTCAGCCTCAGGGTCCAACCTTTACTTGAGGTTCCTGCCTCCAGCAGGGACACTGTCATCCTGTAGATCTTCTTGACTGGCAGTTGTGAGAGTGAACTAAATCCACAAACCTGCCTTCTTCCCAATCTCAGGGAGACGTGTGTTAATCCAGGAATGTCTCTGATTGGTGAACTTTCTCATGGTGAGGAGGGAGGGTCTTGGAAAGAGGCATTTTCTTATCTGGCATGATTCTCATTATCACGCCAGCCCCAGATGTGGGAGGGTATGAATTCTGGGACCTGAACTTACAAGGACAAGCTGGCCTTGGTGTGTCCCTGGGCTCAGGCAGGAGTTCAGGGAGGGCAGGAAAAGGGGCCACCCTTGGTCACTTCTCCCCACATTCCTCACATTGTCCCGTCCTGACACAGGGCATTCCATCTCCCTTTTCTCTCAGCTACATTTCTGTCTTCCTTTCCCCCTCCCTCTATGAGGACAGAGTTTACCAAGCTGTCCTCCAGGTCTATAGGGAGCTTCCTAATCCATATCTCAGTTCCTCTATTGTCCTGTCCCAGCCCCTTTCCTGTCACACCACTATTGTCAATATTTCTGCCATTCTTATGTGGCTAAGTAGAAGGCAAAAGACTGTGCACATGAGACTGCCTTCCCAACATAATACATGTATCTATTCTGGAGACTATTCTATGTGCATTTGATAAGAATATGTATTCTGTCTTAAGATGGAATGTTCTGAATATATATGTTAAAATTTACCTGGTCCAATGTGTCATTCAAAAAGCCACTGTTTTCTTATTGATTTTCTGTTTGTATGATCTATCCTTTGATGTAAGTGGGGTGTTAAAGTCTCTACTATTATTGTATTACTATTGATTATGTCCTGTATGTTTGTTAATAGCTGCTTTATGAATTTGGGTGGTATGTTGGATGCATAAATATATACAATTGTATCTTCTTGTTGGATTGTTTCCTTTATGGTTAAATAATGTCCTTTGTTTCTTGTTACATCTTTGTTTTAAAGTATATCTTGTCTGATGTAATTTTATTTCCTTTTTTTAAAATTTTTATTTTATTTTTTCAGTGTTCCAAGATTCATTGTTTATGCACCAAACCCAGTGTTCCATGCAATACATGCCCTCCTTAATACCCACCACCAGGCTCACCCATCCCCCCACACCCCTCCCCTCCAAAACCTTCAGTTTGTTTCTTAGAGTCCACAGTCTCTCATGGTTTGTCTCCCCCTCCGACTTCCTTTTGCATGAGCAATGCTTTTCCAACCCTTTATTTTCAATCTGCCTGTGTGTTTAGGTCTTAAATGAGGCTCTTGTAGGCAGCACATTGATGGGTCTTGCTTTTTTATTCATTCTGTCACCCTGGGATTTTGATTGGAGCCTTTAAAGCCCATTTACATTCAAAGTAATTATTTATAGGTGTACTTATTGCCCTTTAATTACTTGTTTTTTAGTTATTTTTATAGTTCTCTGTTTCTTCTCTTGCTTTCTTCTTTTATGGTTTGCTGGCTTTCTTTAATCAGATAGTTGGGTTCCTTTCTCTTTATTTCTTGCATACCTATTACTGGTTTTTGATTTGTGGTTACTATTTGTTTTATATATAACATCTCTATAGTAAGTTATGGTTGCTTAAACTTAAATCCATTCTGTACTCCTTTCTCCACCCCCCTAACATTTAGATAATGACATTGTACTTTACATCCTTTTATTTTGTGAATCCCTTGACTGATTTTTATAGATATACCTAATTTTTTTTTTTTTTTTTGCTTTTGTGCTTCATACTTTTCTTACTCCTGCTTATGGTCTTTCCTTTCCATTATGGACTCTTTCCATTAAGAGTCCCATTTTCATTCTGTAGGGCTGATATAGTTGTCATGAATTCCTTTAAGTTTTTTTTTTTTCCAAATTTGTTTATTTTAATTTTTCAGTGTTACAAGATTGATTGTTCATGCACCACACCCAGTGCTCCATGCAGTACATGCCCCTCTCGATACCTACCACTAGGCTCACCCCCCCCACCCCCTCCCCTCCAAAACCCTCAGTTTGTTGCTCAGAGTCCACAGTCTCTCCTGGTTCAACACCCCCTCCGATTTCCCCCCATTCACCCTTCCCTTCCTTCTCACGATGCCCTCCATGATTTTCTTTATACTCCACACGTAAGTGAGACCATAAGATAATTGCCTCTCTCTGCTTGACTTATTTCACTCTGCATAATCTCTTCTAGTCCTGTCCATGTCGATACAAAAGTTGGATATTCATCCTTTCTGATGGAGGCATAATATTCCATTGTATAGATGTACCACATCTTCCTTATCCATTCATCTGTTGAAGGGCATTTCTCTCTGTATGTATGCATATACATGCAAATGCATATGCGTGTGTGTGTGTGTGTGTGTGTGTGTGTGTGTATTCTCAGTGTGTCTTTTAAGAGGGGTAGTTCAATGAGTAATCCAGTAACAATGAGCATGCCCTTTAGGCCCTGATCACAGTCCTAAATGACCATTTAAACCATAAGAAGCAAATCCTCCTGGATATATAGCTGACTCCAGGTCTGGGGCCAGAAATCAACAGGATGAGCTTGGAACATTTTGTCATACCAGATATCAAAGGGGACTAGGGACATATTAAAAGGATTCAGGGTCCAAACTGAAGGGACTTATGGAGAGACTCCCAATATGGGACAAGTTGTAATTTGAAAATACAATAATTACAATCATTTGAAGCCCATCAAATATATTTAGAACCATGAGTTCATAATGATATTTATAAGTTATTCACCTTCAAAAGAGATTAGGGAAACCTATTTATTATTTTGAGATCTGATAAATGGAAAGTTTCAAGTATATATTTTGGGTAAATGTATAGTAAATGGATATGTCAAAGTGTTGTAGATAATTAGTGAACCATGATAGAATATTACCATTTAGCAACCCTCCAATGATGTTTAGACATCATGCATCAACTGTTTCTAACATCATAGAAAAGAGAAAACTAAATCTTATGTGTCTTTTGATGAAATACTATAAGAGTTCTTCATTTTTCAAAACTAGAGGAGTTTAGTCTTATCAATCCTTTGAATTCAGCTGCCAATTTACAGGAAAATGTATAGAGAACTTTACTTACTGTACTTTACTTACTTTTTCTATATACTGAAAATATATAGAGTACTTTACTTACTGTACCATCATCAAACTACAGATTATAGGCAACTATTGTCAAAACACCTAGTGAATTCACCAGATAGATTATAAGGAAAAGAAAGGAATGCTGAAAAGATCTATAGATTAAAAAGACTAAAAGGATACATGAAATTTTTCTTAAAAATGGGCAAGACTAAGCTATGGTATGTAGTGATGCAAATTTGGGTGATAAATGTGGTGAAGTGATTATTGCAAAGATAGTTACTTTTTGGGAAATGAGGATTGTAATTGTAATGGGGTAATGCAGAAGGTTCTGAAGTTTCTATAAATGTTCTTTTTTTTCCTTTGATCTGGGTGGTAGCTACAAGGGTAGTTACCTCATGATAAATTAGCTATATATTTGCTTTGTGTAGTGTTTCTATATCTGTACTTTATATTAAATTCAAACAATTAGAAAGATTTCTAATTTCCATTTAAGGAGCTTGGAAGTTGTCACTGTTGTCCTCACAACAAGAATAAAACACAAAGAAACTGAAAATCAGCATACTTTCTTGAATCTGTCAGATAATTAAGGTCACAGAGCAAACCAGTGTTCTTCCAATTGGAAAGACAGGCAAATACAATGAGTCACAGTGTACTGGAGCAGAAACTCTGGAGCAGAAGCCCATTGCTGGAGCTAGTATGAGGTTAGAAAGTACTCAAAAAATTGTTGGAGGCTCCATATGGACAAACTTGGGGACTAAAACTGCCAGAGAGTCCCATTCTCAGGAGGGCCCCCATGCATTTGTGGATTGTATGTCCAGAATTCTTGTCAGGATCTCAGAGTGAAGATCAGAACTCAGACTCCTATCAAATTAGGTGAAGGGTGAAAGTAACCATTCTGAAATACACCAAGAAATTTGAAAACATTCTGAAATATGCCTGGCTTTAAGGGACACTATTTTATCAAAGCCTAAATACCTTGGATTTTTACCAGAGCCTAACCAATTTGGGGAAGGGAAATAGCCAACTCCAGTCTCTCTGTTCTTCCTGTTTCACCAAATTTACAGTGAAGCTGAAAGTTTAAGGGACACAGGGTCACTACAAGACTGAGACCTAATCATAGGACTGTAGAATGCCGAATGCTTCACTCCTTCTATTCCTTACTGCCACATCAGTAGGGTATCAGTATGACAGCAGGGGATTACAACAGAAGTAACTGTGAGGCTAAGACCTTATTCAGGAAGGAGATTCTAGGGAAACACAAAAACAACAGGTGAGACAAAAATAAGAACAAGAGATTTGTTTTAGCTCTCACACCTATGGCTACATTAAACATTAAACACAACACAACTCCTAGCCAGATAAACATAAAACCTCACAAAGAAGACCTGTTTGCCTTAGGTCTTTTTACCCATTACGTAATGTCTAGCTTCCTGTGAAATATTACAAGGCATACTAAAAAACAAACAAAACGAAGTATGAAGAGACAGGGCAAACATGAGAATCAGACTCAGATGTGGCAGAAATGTTGAAATGATCAGACTAGGATTTTAACATAACTGTATGTTTAACATGCTAAGGGCTCTAGTAGAAGAGTAGACAAAATGCAAGAGCCAATGGATAACATCAGCAGAGCAATGGAAACTATAAGAAATAATAAAAATGAAGTGGTAGAAAAAAGCTCAATCTAAACAAAAATAAAGAATGGCTTTAATGAGCGTGATAAAAGAGTGCACATAGTTGAGGAAAGAATCAGTGAGCTTAAAGATATGTCATTAGAAACTTCCAGAACTGAAATGCAAAGTGAGAAATGAATGAAAAAGATAAAACAGAGTATGGAATTTGGAACAATTACAAAAAGTATATCTTATGTGTCATGGGAATATGAAAAGTAACATAAATTATTAGAAGTAATAATAACTGAGAACTTTCTAAAATTAATGACAGACATCAAACTACAAATCCAGGAAGCTCAGAGAATGTGAACAGGACAAATAGCAAACAATTTATATGTAGGCATATCATATTCAAAGTGCAGAAAATCAAAGACAAAGACAAGATATTGAAAGAAGCCAGAAGGGGGGAGAAAACACTTAACCTACAGAGGAATAAAAATGGGAATTACATTAGAGTCCTCTTCAGAAAACATGCAAGCCAAAAGGAAAGGAGAGTAAAGTACTTAATGTGTTGATGAAAGAAATCCACCGTCCTAGAATTCTGTATCTTGGGAAATTATTCTTAAAAAGTCAAGGAATACTTTCTCAGATAAACAACATTTTGTTTGTCACCAGTAGACTACCCTTGTAAGAAATGTTAAAAGAGATTGTTTACAGAGAAGGAAAATAATATGGTTCAGAAATTGAATCCACAGAAAGAAAAGAAGAACCTTAGATAAGGAATAAATTAAGGTAAAATAAAATATTTAGTTTTTCTTATTCTTATCTAATCTCAGAGATAACAGTTTGTCAGAATGACAAAGCAGCAACATATTGGATGATTCTACCTTATGAATAAGTGAAATGTATGACAGCAGTGTTTAAGGGATGTGAGAGAGGAGCTGGGTATATTTTTTTGTAAGATATTTGCACTACCCATGAAGTGGTATAATGTTATTGAGAATTGATTATAGGAAGGCCATAGGATATAAAGTTAGTATACAAAAGTCAGTCACTTTCCTATGTACTTGCTTTACTGTATATCAGCAATGAAAACACACCACCATTTACATTATCACCAAAAAATATTTAGGTGTAAACCTAACAAAAGTTGTTCATGATCTTTCTGAGAAAAACTACAAAAGCTTCAAAATTCTGATGAAAGAAATAAAAGAAGGTATAAGTAAGTGGAGAAATACCCCATATTCCTATACAGGAAAACAGATTTATTAAGATGTCAATTCTTCTCAACTTGATCTATAGATTCAATGCAATCTCAACCAATATCCAACTGAGTTACTTTGTAGATAATAACGAAGTGATATTAGTAGTGTTTGTATGGAAAGGTGAAAGGCCCAGAATAGCCAATGCAATCCTGAAGAACAGAATTGAAGCTACTAACTCTACTCAACTTCAAAACTTATTATAACTGTAGTCATTAAGACATTGTTTTGTTGGTGAAATAATAGAAAAATATATTAGTTGAATAGAATAGAAAGCCCAGGAATAGACCCATACAGACATCATCAACTGATCTCTAACCAGGAACAAAGGCAACTCAGTGGAGAAAGGATAGTTTTTTCAAGAAAAGGTACTGGAACAATTGGACATTCACAGGAAAAAAAAAATCTGGACACAGATCTTACACCTTTCATAAAAATAAACTTGAATTGGATCAGAAACCTAAATGTAAAATGCAAAAGTACAAAACATTAGAACCTAACAGGAGAAAAGTAGATGACCTTGGGTTTGATGAATAGTTTTTAGACAAAACTCCAAAAGGATGGCCCATGAAAAGAAAAACTGAAAAGTTGAACTTCTGCTCTGGGAAAGACTGTTATGAGAATGAAAAGACAAGCCACAGTTTGGGAGAAAATACTTGGCAAAACACATATGAAATATTGGACATGTATGCAAAACATACAAAGAGCTCTTAAAACTTAACAGTAAGAACAAATAACTCAATTAAAAATGGGCAAGAGATCTGAACAGATGCCTCACTAAAGGACATAATGCAGATGATAAGCATATAATTGATGATCAACATCCTGTGTCATTAGGAAATTGCAAATTAATACAATAATGAAGAACCACCCCTCACCTAGTAGAATGGCTAAAATCCAAAACACCAAATATTGGTGAGAATGTGGAGCAACAGGAACTCTCATTCATTGCTGGTGGGAATGCAAAATGGTACAGTCACTTTGAAAGACTCTTTGGCACTTTCTTATGAAGCTAAATATACTCTTACAATACAACCCAGCAATTATTTTCCTTAATATATACACAAATGAGTTGAAAACATGTCCACACAATCTTGCACATGAATGCTTTTTGTAGCTCTATTCATAGTTGCCAAAAATTGGAAGCAACTAAGACATCTATTATGGATTGAATTATGTCCTTCAAAATTCATATGTTGAAGTTCTAACCTCCCAGTGTATCAGAATGTGAACTTGAGTGGAAATGGGGTTGCAGTTGTAATTAGTGAAGATGAGGTCATACTGGAGTAGTAGTGAAAGGCCCAGAATAGCCAATGCAATCCTGAAGAACAGAATTGAAGCTACTAACTCTACTCAACTTCAAAACTTATTATAACTGTAGTCATTAAGACATTGTTTTGTTGGTGAAATAATAGAAAAATATATTAGTTGAATAGAATAGAAAGCCCAGGAATAGACCCATACAGACATCATCAATTGATCTCTAACCAGGAACAAAGGCAACTCAGTGGAGAAAGGATAGTTTTTTCAAGAAAAGGTGGGTCCCTAATCCTATTGGCTGGTGTCCTTATAAAGAGAATACTGTATGAAGAGACATGGAGGGAGAATGGCTTGAGAACATGGAATATAAACCAGATAGCAATAGAGAAATATCAATAAATCCAAATGCAATGTCTTGGAAAAGAAAAATATGATTGATAAACCTTCACAAAAATGAGCAAGTAAAAAATAGAAACACAAATCACTAATATCAGAAATGGAAACAAGGGATGTCACAATAGTGCAATAAACTATAAATGTATAAAAATGAATATTGTGAACAACTTCAATAAACTTGACAACTTAAATGAATTAAGCAAATCACCTGGAAAACACAAACTGAAGCAGAAGTTTTGAATAGTTCTATAGCTACTAAAGGCATTTTACCTATAAATAAGTACTTCCTCACAAAAATACTCCTGGCCTAGATTTTCTTACTGATGGATTTTTCCAAACAATTTAGGAGAAAATAATACAAAGTTTTCACTATAAGATTGGAAAGGAGGGCTTATTTTCCAACTCATTTTATGATAACCAAAATTACCTTGATGCAAAACCTGACATGGACCTTACCTAAAAGAAAATTATAGGTCAATATCTCTCATTAACAGAGAGGCCAAAATCCTGAATAAAAAGCTAATCAATATAATCCAATAACTTAAAAAGGATAGCCCACATACCTCAGTATTCCCTCCTAATCTTTCTCTTCAGCACTCAGGCAATCACTGTTGGGGTTTCTTTAACTACAGATTATTTTTATCTATTCTAGAATGTATGGCATCACACCATATGCATTTTTTTTGTATCTGACCTTTTCATTCATTATAATGTACATTAATTCATCCACTTTGTATCTTATCAGCATTTTGTTGCTTTTCATTGCTGAGTAGTATTTCTTCATATGACTATAACATACTCTTGTTGATGGACATTTGTTTTCTGTCACAATTAGTTGTAATGATTAAAAGCACTATGAACACTGTAACAGAAGTATTGGTGAAGACATATGTTTTTATTTATTTTAGGCAACTACCTACAAGGAGGATTGCTGGATCATAGGGAGATATATATTTAAGTTTATAAGAAATGAAACTTTTTTCAGAGAAGTTTTATTACTTTATGTTCCTTCCTTCTTCTCCATTTCTATCCTGCCAGTGTCTAGTTGATCATACTGGAAAGATATTTAGAGAAATGGAACCATGCCTGGAATTAAGAAAGTTGATTGTTCAGTGAAGGCTCTGACACAGAGCTCACCCTCCACCCTCCTCAGATTTGCTCCTTTGGCAGCAGTCCTCCTTCACTGTTCCCCAGCAGTCATCACCTGACCCCACATGGCCACTCAGAGGCTGACAGGCACATAGTGGGACAGAAGTGTCATGGACAGCTGTCAGCACACTTCCCACGGGGATGAGGCCCTTAGGGATGGGTCTCTACTTGACAGTATGATTAGTGACTCCTGTTTTGTGAGTGGCATTCTAGGATCTTCGTGGGGTTAACACTAAAATAGAAATACTCTGACCAGAAGGGTCTGGGCATAGGCCCAATGCAATCTCATTTAAGAAACAAAACAAATTAGCAAAGGGGAAAAAAAGAGAGAGAGGCAAACCAAGAATCACATCTTAACTGCAGAGAAAAACTGATGGTTACCAGAAGGGAGATGGGTGAAGTAGGTGATGGGGATTAAGGAATGCCCTTGTCGTGTTGAGTACTGGGTGATGTATGGAAGTATGGAATCACTATATTGTACACCTGAAACCAATGTTACACTGCATGTTAACTAATTGGAATTTAAATTAAAAAATTAAATAGATCATAAATTAATGTAACTTTTTTTTAATTAATGTAACTTTTTGATGGTGACTTGGTAACATCTAATAATTTAATACAATTACAAAGTTACAGGCGTGTCTGGGTAGATAAGTGTTGGACTCTTAGTTTGGGCTCAGATTGTGATCTCTGGGTGGAAAGATCGAGCCCTGCATCAGGCTGTGCTCTCTGTGTGGACTCAGCTTCACAGTCTCTCTCCCTTTCTCTCCCTCTGCCCCTCCTGCTCATGCTTTCTCTCTCTCTCTCTAAGGTCATACTGAGGTAGTGTGGGTCCCTAATCCTATTGACTGGTGTCCTTATAAAGAGAACACTGTGTGAAGAGACATGAATGAATCTTCAAAAAAAAGTTATGCTTATACAACTTTTCAGACATGAAAATATGTATTGTAACAGCGATATAGACATGAAAAATTGGAGAAAATGAAATGTTCATCAGCATATTAAGTAACCATCAGTGTTTTCATAGGTATTTATTAAGCAATCACTTAAAATGTGATTCATGTATCATTGTTAATAAGGAAAATTTATTTTTTTATTCTTTATTTTCTTTTTTTTAATTTTATTTTTTCAGTGTTCTAAGATTCGTTGTTAGGAAAAGTGTAATACAACACAAGCATACATGCATATATATGGATACATATACATATATGTGTGTATATATAGAGAGAAAGAAGTAGCCCGTTTATTTATTTATTTTTATTGTTAAATTTTTGTAAATTTTATTTTATTTTATTTTTTTTTCAGTGTTCCTTTTTTAACTTTTTTATTTTGTTTTGTTGTATTTTACTTATTTTATTATTTTTATTTTAACTTATACTGTATTATTGGTTTCAGGGGTACAGGTCTGTAATTCATCAGTCTTACACAATTCACAGCACTCCCCAATGTCCATCCCAGCCACCTCATCCCTCCCATCCTCCTCCCCTCCAGCACAGACAGTATATTTATTAAAATATCATTTACTTAAAAATGGTACATACAAATGTTCTTATAAACACACAGAATACTCCTCTATGAATACACTAGAAATGTATAATAATAATTTATAATATTTATCTCTACCAGATGGATCAAGATAATCAAGCACATGGGGAGAGGGATATTTACATTTTATCTTATATCTTTCCATTAAAACTTAAAACTATGACCTGAGTAATTTTATGAAAAATGAAATTTGTTTTACAAAGTACAAGAGAAGATATTTTAAATGTGATTTTGCTATTTTACCCCAAACCCAAGCCATCCTCACTTAGTATTTTGTTGTTGTTGATTCTGAATATTGTTTCTTCACTTTCACCCCTCAAATCAAGCAGCACAGGGAGGTAACCTGAGAGCATTTGAAGATTGAGAAGGAAAATGTATGGCTGAACAACCACAGTTGGATAAATGTTGGAGGGCCTGGAATGGGCTGTGGATTTAACAGAATGTGAATTTGGAGTAGGTCGCAAGTCCTCTCTCTCACCAGGCTCTCAGAACTGTGGACGGAGTGGCGC
>JAPYYJ010003454.1:0-11542 GCA_028533885.1 Nasua narica | reverse complement strand
GACTAAGCCACCAGGCACCTGCTTAAGAGTAATATAAAGAGAAAAGCAAGGAAGCTGACAAATGGCAGGTGCTACTCAGAACAGGTCTTCACTATAAACCCAGGTTTAAATATTGAGATGGAATATTCATTCTTTAATTAAATAAATAACCTAATAATCTAGGATGAAAAACTCTGATAAAGCAAGTTGCCTGATACATTTCTTAGCACATCTATTCAAGTATTTACTAAGTATCTGTGTAAGACCCAGTTAACTTGCAGGTTAAACATCAAGTATAAGATATGACCCCCACACTTTAAAAAACTTACAGTTGTACATGGGATATATCCTCAAGGTTATGAAACAGAGAAAGTGAGCTCGCTCTCCTGCCTCTATGTCACCATAGTGTACTTCTACCTTCTACCAACAGGAGCTGGTGAGTTATTAAGAGGAGTAGCCCTTTTCATAGAAAAAGAAATGTAGCTTCTGAAGGGAGAGGGGGGAATAATCCGATTTCAGGCGGCAATCTGGCGGCCCAGAAGCTCAGGGCAGATGGTAGACGGTGGACTCAGGGGAAGCCGATTGGGAGTACTGAAAACTCTAAGGGTCGTTCACAGAGCATTCCAAAAGGAAACTCTCGCAAGAAACAGAGAAAAATATGTGCTTTTTAATTTACAGAAATAATACCACTGGCATGTATTTCAAGTAAATTTGTTATTAGTAATGATGAGTTCCACCAACTCTTTCATCCTAATCTGCTTTATGACCACAGTAGGATTTCTTTAAATCTCTTAAGTATTCTAAGTTCTAAAGCAACAGACAACATCTTACATTTGTATAATACTTTTTGAACTTCAAAATGTTTTCACATATATTATCTCTTCTGATCTTCACAGCAATCCCAGGCAGTAGGTCAGGCAAGTATTATTACCCACTCTTCGCATATTAAGACACCGAGTCTCTAAAAGATCAAGGGATTGCAAATACCAAGGCAAAAATGAAACCAAGTTCTTCTGACATTCATCCTATAGTTGTTTCCTACCACACCACGAAGTCTTTCTCTTTTATCTCTTTACAGACTAAGTACTGAAGAAATTTGTATAAACCGTAGTGTCTTAAAGCTGTCTGTGGGGAACACTGCCATTGCCACCCCAAAATTTACTCCCCCTCCACTCCGCCCCTACCACTTCCTCCCTACTCCCACATTAAGTGGCGCGTAAAATTTTGGCCATGTTGGTGCCATTCCCACCTCTAAGGAAGCTATAGTTGGTCTGACCAAGGACGAAATGGAGAGGGGAATGTCTGGGATCGGGAACCCTAGGGTAAAATACCATCATATCAGAGGTATTACACCTCTGATATGGTATAATAATAATCTTGGCTTGAAAACATTGATGAAATGAGAATATGGTCAATTTCTAAATATCTAAATATGGATTATCCAAATACAAATGTAATCCTAGACCAGCTTCTATGCGCCACCCATCAAAATGCTAGATCATCTCTCTACAATCAGTTACTCTGCATTCAAGAACAGAAAATTAATTTTAATATTAGCTTAGGAGAAAAACAATAAGGAAAGAAAAACGGAGGGAATTATAAGGCTTTCCAAAGACAATTATAAATTATTTTTAATTAGCTACTTTTAAATTATTAATAGCACCTATCTCTCTCCATTTATGTATATAATTAAAAGTTAATTGCATTTCAGTTTTTGAGGATGTTTGTCCATGGAATAGTTTATAAGATTATTTTATAAGAATATAAGAATAAAAATCTTAAAGTTAAAAAATACTTTTTGGGGGCACCTGGGGGCTCAGTCAGTCAGCCTTTGGCTCAGGTTATGATCCCAGGGTCCTGGAATTGAGCCCCACCTCAGGTTCCCTGCTCAGCAGGAAGCCCGCTTCTCCCCCTGCCTGCTACTCCCCCAGCTCGTGCTCTCTCTCTCTCTCTCTCTCTCTCTCTGTCAAATGAATAAATAAAATTTTTAAAAAAAGGAAAAGAAAATACTTCTTGGTCCTTGTTTGAGTCAGTAACTCATTCTGTAACAATATTTTAACCAAGCTGCTTAGGACTATATATACCTAGAGTAGAGCTTTGTCCTTGTGGAAGTAAAATTTGAAAGAAATTGCTCCCCTTTCCCCTTTGTTAAGAGGCAATTAAGGCTCTATGGGCGCCTGGGTGGCTCAGTTGGTTACGCAGCTGCCTTCGGCTCAGGTCATGATCCTGGAGTTCCAGGATCGAGTCCCGCATCGGGCTCCCAGCTCCATGGGGAGTCTGCTTCTCCCTCTGACCTGCTCTCTCTCTCTCTCTCAGATAAATAAATAAATAAATAAAATATTAAAAAAAAAAAAAGAGGCAATTAAGGCTCTATAATAACAGTAAGGGAGCCAGGGTGGCTCTGTCTCATCGGTTAAGCATCAGACTCTTGGTTTCAGCTCAGGTCATGATTTCAGAGTCCTGAGAGGGAGCCCTGACTAGGGCTCCCTGCTCAGCATGGAATCTGCTTGAGATCCTCTCACTCTGCACCATCATCCCCTACTTGTGCATGGTTTCTCTCTCTCTCTTTCTCTTGAAAGAAAGAAAGAAAGAAAGAAAGAAAGAAAGAAAGAAAGAAAGAAAGAAAGAACAATAAAGGAATGAAGAAGATGATAATGGAATTGTTAGAATAATTAACAAGTCAATAACTGTATTCCATGTTAAGATATAAAGAAACCATTTAATATTTTAAAACCTCCTTCTCAAATGTTGGATCAGTTTCTAACCTAGATATATTGACAGTTTAGTCTTTATTTACTTGACAGCGAGAGAGAGGTCACAAGTAGCCAGAGAGGCAGGCAGAGAGAGGAGGGGAAGCAGGTTCCCCGCAGAGCAGAGAGCCCGATGCAGGGCTCGATCCCAGGACCGTGAGATCATGACCTGAACCGAAGGCAGAGGCTTTAACCCACTGAGCCACCCAGGAGCCCCTGACAGTTTAGTCTTTCTGATATCTGATTGTTTGGTCAGTTTCTGCCCACTCCTCTGGTAGCGGAGTTAGGATTTACACAAAGGTAAGGAACATTTCCATCCCAGTCACCATAGCTTAATTCCTATCACCACTGTGAATATTGCTGAAGCAAAGTTTCACATCTTCATCCATTTGAGGAAAAATTGGCTCTTTTCCTTGAAATTCTTTTATTATGAACACATTTATTTTCAGACAAAGTTACTCTCTGAGCAGGGCCCATTGGGACAAAATGCTACTGAATTCATTTTATGGCAAATCTAAAATGGTGCCACTATGATTTCTAGGACTTGGAAAGGGAAATAGCAATGTCACCTCTATTCTTTGTATTCTCTTTCTTATAACACAAGGAAAATAATTTTCAAATATTCTTCAAAGTCTCTTTACCAGCATTCAGTAATCTAAACTAATCTCTTTGAAACTCTCACTTGATTTTATATATTTGGTACTGGCAATCACTTATTTCAGTTGGTTCAAACTTTGAGTTTTCCATAGAAGTTTAATTTAAAGTACAGTTCAGACTTTTATTTCTGGCAACAAAACAGAGTGGAGCCCTTGACTTAAAAAAAAAAGAAATGTGGGGCTCCTGGGTGGTTCAGTGGGTTAAAGCCTCTGCCTTAGGCTCAGGTCATGATCTCAGGGTTCTGGGATCAAGCTCCGCATCAGGCCTCTGCTCAACAGGGAGCCTGCTTCCCTCTCTCTCTCTGCCTGCCTCTCTGCCTATTTGTGATCTCTCTCCTCTCTGTCAAATAAATAAATAAAATCCTTAAAAAAAAAAAGAAATGTGAAATTGTATTTTTTTAATCCTAAATGAAGTGATGAGACCTTAATAAAGCAGGAGAAAGTCAAGTCAAAAGCTACATGGAGGAAGGAATTCTTCTATAGTCTATTCTCAACATAGTATCTATTGAATCAGATCAGATCACCCTTCTGCCGGATGACTTCCTGTCTCACTCACAGTGAAAGGAGAAGTCTTTACTACAAACTACAGAGCTTGTGTTAGATTTCTATTGCTGCTATAACAAATCACTGCAAATCTAGTGGTATAAAACAACACAAGCTTTTTATCTTATGGTTCTGAGGTCAGAAGTCCAAAATGGGTCTCCCTGGGATAAGATTAAAATGGCTTCAGGGCTGTGTTTCTTTCTGGGCAATCCTTTTCCTTACCCTCTCCAGCTTCTAGAGTCCACCTATTTTCCTGGGCTTAGGCCTCCCTTCCTCTATCTTCAAAGTCAGCAACATCAGGTCACATCCTTCTCATGTTGCTGTTTCTCTGACTCTCTCCCCTGCCTTTTCTTCCACATTTAAGGATCCTTGTGATCACTGTGGGCCCACCCGGATAATCCAGGATAATCTCTTTATCTCCAGTTCAGCTGAAGGGCAAACTTAATTTTATTTGCAACCTTAATTGCCTTTTTGCCAAATAAAGGAACATATTCTCAGGTTCTAGGAATTAGGAAGTGGGCATCTTTGCGGGGTGGGGTCCTTTACTTTGCTTACCACAAGGCCCAACTTGATCTAGTCCCTTCCTTATCTGTCTAATTGCTTCTCCTGTTTTCCCCTCATTCACTCAGCTCTCACTACAATGACCTCCTCAATGTTCCTTCAACAAACAGGAACATGTTTGCCTTGGAACCAACAAAATTATTCTTTCCCTAGATTTTGCATAGCTCTCTTTTCACTTCCTGTCGATCTTTTCTCACATCACCTGAAGTGAGGCCTTTGCCGACCATCTTTTCTAAAATTTAAAATGAGAGACAGAGGGAAAGAGAGAGAGAGATCTCAAATAAAATCATAATTAAAAAGGAGACATCACTACAGATGCTATAGAGATTAAAAAGATAAGGAGAATAATGAACAATTTTATGCTGATAAATTTGAACGCTTAGAATAAAGGGACAAATGTCTAAAGAAATATAACTTGCCAATACTTGCTCAAAAACAAGCAGAAAATATGAATAGCCCCATATAATTAAGGTAATTAAAGCAATAGTTTAAAATCTTCCTATAAATAAAACTACAGATCCAGACAATTTTATGAGGAAGTTTCACCAAATGTTTGAGAAATAAAAAACTCCAATCTTCTGCAAACTACTTGACAAAAAAGAAAAGAAGGAATCTCTCTTCAATTCATTTTGTGGTGCTAGAATTATATTGATTACCAAATACTGACAAAAATAATGGGAGAAAGGAATATAGGCCAATTTTCATCACGTAGAGATTACATCATGCAAGTGAATATTAGCAAATCAAGTTCAGTGATATATAAAAAAGGGTAATTAATTCATCACACCAATTGGTTTTATTTCAGGAAGTAAGATTGGTTTAATATGTGAAAATTAATGTTATTCACTACATTGAAAGATTAAGAAAAAATCGGATGATTATTTCATTAAGTGTGCACTGAAGGCAAAGCTCTGAGAAATCTGGATGCCACTCTCAGAGAACAGTAAAAGCAGTATGAAGAAGCTTGAGTAGTCAAATACTTTTAAGGGTACTACATTGCTTAAAGAAAGAAGATAAGATACCTAAATCCCAAAATTCTGGACTCAGGCTTGGACTGAAACTCAAGTACTTTCTAAGAATGTGCTAAAAGAATGTTACCTCTTAAAGTTGCAGAGTTGACATAACTATAGCCTAATAAATAGTTTTAGAAATAATGTCGGTATCCTGTATCTTTATCTCTTTCCTTACTGTGTCATTTACATATTTACACTTTCTTTCCCCCCCCAATACTTTTATTTTTTCAGTGTTAAAGATTCATTGTTCATGTACCACACCCAGTGCTCCATGCAGTATGTGCCCTCCTCAATACCCACCACCAGGCTCGCCCAACCCCCCACCCCTGCCCCTCCAAAACCCTCAGTTTGTTGTTCAGAGTCCACAACCTCTCATGGTTCATCTCCCCCTCTGATTTCCCCCAATTATGGGCCATATATACAATGGAATATTATACCTCCATCAGAAAGGATGAATATCCAACTTTTGTATCAACATGGACAGGACTGGAAGAGATTATGCTGAGTGAAATAAGTCAAGCGGAGAGAGTCAATTATCATATGGTCTCACTCACGTGTGGAAAATAAGGAAAAACATAGAGGACATATTTACACTCTCAACTAACTTCTTGTTTCTTTCCTCTTCTTGTTTTATTTAGGGTGTGACGGTGGCAGGTAATTTTATAGTCAGTCCACAGACAGAGGAATCTCAAGACATAAGAACAACCTAAAAGGAAGAATGGATATCACCTCTGGACTTAAATCTGGGAACCATAAATAATAATAAGACTTTGGAGGCACCTGAGTGACTCAGTCGTTTGGGCATCTCCCTTTGGTCAGGTCATGATCCTGGTGTCCTGGGATGGAGCCCCACATCAGACTACCTGCTCAGTGGGGAGTCTACTTTTCCCTCTCCCTCTGCCCCTCCCCCCTTCATACATGCACGTGCTCACGTGCTCTCTCTCGCTCTCTCTCTCAAATAAATACAATCTTTAAATAATAATAAGAAGATGACTTTGGATTGTCTCCTAAGGTAGAATTGAGTGATTTTACAGTTGTGAGAAGTTACATACATTATATGTATTTTTAAAATGTAAACATAAGGGAAAAATTATTGGTAGATGTTGGGCATTTGAAGCAGACTCTGGGGAGGATTGCTAAGTATTTTTTTACTGCTAAGCATCAAGACTCTCTTTCAGTGTTTGAGAATTCCCCAGTTTTATTCTCACTGGGAACCAAAGTCTACCTTCCACCACAGAAGCCAAAAATGCTTCCTGAACTCCTAGCAGCTATAGTGTGCTCACATAACACAAAGTTTAGCCAATTGGAAAGGTTTACCTTTGGATTATAAATCTTGAGCAGGTGTCGTAAAAATTCAGGGATAAGAAAAGGATAAGAATAAGAAAGGGATAAAGAAGAATTCATTCTATCCTCCACTGAACAGAGGCCCGGTGTGGCATCTGGTACCTGGTACCAGCAGTGGATGTCTCTGGACTGTTCATATGATGTCATTCTGGTGACCTAGCCTCCTTAGGTTGCTGCTTCTTTTCTGACCCTTTAGACCTCCTGTCTTTTCCATAAGCTACCCAACATCCTGGGCCTTTCCTGCTTTAATTAACCATCAATTTCTGTTGCTTGCCACCAAGAACATTGTTTTCAGAGTTAAAGTCTTCTGAGGTTCTTGGGTTTCTAGAAGGAGGTTAGAGAAATTAATGAATTTCTACTTTAAAAAAGGTGAGGTCCTACTAGATTAGAGCCAACAGAGATTATCCTTCTAAAGAGGTAACATCTTGGCTAATAGTCAAAAAAATATGAAGAAACAAGCCATGAAAAGAACCAAAAATTATAAAAAGATGACCTCTAGTCTGGTAACCTGATCAGCATGTGGATCAGAGTCAGTGTCACACGTACATTTCAGATTTAAATTCAGTCCGTGTTTATGCATACTCATTATGTGCTGGGACCTTGCTATCTGCCTTAACATACAGAGTTTCATTTAAATCCTGTCAACAACCCTGTGAAATAGGTAATTTTCCCCTCATTTTTCCAAATGAATAAAACTAAGATTTAGAGAAACTTTAAACTTCTTGGTCAAAAACATACAGTTCTTAAGTGATAAAGCCCAACCTTTCTGACTGTAAGGGCAGTATTCTTTCCACTATACCCTAATATCTCTATTTGAATGAGCAATCTGATTGTCAGTTTGGAACTGGTCCTATTTCTGCTACTTTTTAGTACTAAAGAATTGTTTTTTCAGATTTTAACCCGCCTTCTAAATCTGTTAACGAACACTATTCCTTAAGAAGTACTTACACAATTCAGTGGATACCACCACTCCTTAAAAATTAAATATTAAATTTATAGTTAGTGTGCACTTGAAAGATTAAATAATACCTGGATTTTATGTGCTATTAATAATAAAATCAGTAATAACCCATAAAAATTGGAACTCAAAAACAGTGAGCCATGCTGTGTTTCTATGGTAACACAATGAAGAAAATATTAGATGGCCTAAAAGATATTTAATTCCAATAAGTTGGTTCACGGCTTTAATATCATTTTAGAAAATCCATATATATCTAATCATTATCACCCAATTCCACACATTAATACCATGTATTCCTAAAGCAAGAGTATTAGACCCTTCTTTGTGCAACATTTCAGATCTTCTTAGTCCCACCTCTTATTCCAGGAGCCCCTGCCTCAGGCTCAGACCAACTTCTCACAGGTATAATCTGACAGCAACTTGTTTCGCTACGGCCTACACCAAGTAGCTCTCCCTACTCAGGACACTGATGCCTGGGACATGGGCAGGAATCTGATGGGACTGATGTGTGTAACCTGGAAGTACAGGGATGTCCACACTTACGGGGCCACTCTTGACCATGGGAGCCTACTGCCTTGCACTCTCCAAGGGGGGCCGTTCTTACTTCCTCAAGCTGCTCAGAAAGCCATGGCATGATCAACAGTAACCAAAAGACAATGACTACATCCTTGAATGGCTTTTCCTCCCTCTCTTTTTTCATTCCCTCACCAATTAACCCTGTTCCCTGAAATTACTTCCTAACTAAACTAACTCTACATAAACCTTTGTCTCGGGATAAACTTTCAGGGGAACCTAGGCTAAGAGACCTACCCTTAGGTAGATTTTATATGCCTGCATATATGGATCTTACTATGATTGTATTATAGTTTTTTTTAATGGCCATCTCTTTCCAAATTACATATCAAAACTATGGAATAGTACACTTCTTCTTGCCCTAGAAATTTTGGCAGCTCTCTGTACTGTATCTTTCTTGAAATCTAGAATCAAATAAGGCAAATATAAAACTCAGCTTTTGCATTTGAAATTCTAAATGATAAAAGGTTTGCTTGATGTCAACTCTGCTACATATATTTTTAAATTACTTTTGGAAAGTCACTTAACCTATCTAGGCCTCAACTATAACCTTTATAAAAATGGAATATAGGGACAAAAGTGTGGATCAGTCAGTTTATCGTCTGCCTTCAGCTTGGGTCCTGATCCCAGGGTCCTGAGACTGAGCCCCTACTGGAGCCTGAGACCTGCTTAGGGATCCCTGCTCAGTGGGGAGGTTGCTTCTCCATCTCCCTCTGCCCATCCCCCACTCATACATGAGCACATGCCTGCGCTCTCTGTCTCTCAAATAAATAAATAAAATCTTTTAAAAAAAGGAATATAATTCTTATATCACAGGTTGTTATTAGAATCCAATAAAGTAATACATGTGAAAATGCCCATTACAACCTCTGACAGATAATCAACCTAGCAAGTAATGTTAGCTACTGTTATCACCATTATTAGTAGATTATTGATTTTATTAATAATAAATTATTGATTTTATTATTGATTTTATGTTTGAAAGCCCACTCTCATGGGCATAAAATATCCATTTCATGGACCTAATATTCCACCAAAAATTTTTCATTGCATTGTATTCTGTAGCCATTACGCAAATATTTGAATTCATTTAATTCTCAGAATCAAGATAACTTCACAGAATAAACTGAAAATACCTCTGAACAGACCTTTAAAATAAGATACTTTAAGGCATTATTCCTTTAACAAATACATTTGCCTCACATCCAACCCTACCTTGTCTTTCCACCTTTAATGAATATACATAGGTCTCATGGAGTCCTTCAACAATTCAACAAGTACAGAGAAATCCCCATATGAAGTGTTAAGTGGAAATGAAGCAATTAGATCATACAAAATGCATGTTTGCATTATTATGAGGTTAATAAAATGACTGGGTTAATAAATTCTCTAGCTCATCAGAAATTCCAGAGGTCCTATTTCTGGCTCCAGATCTATTCCTGTCCTAGCTGTGGTTTTGCGCCACCTGGTGGCACATCAAACTAAAGCTTGGCTACTGATGGCATTTATTTCATTGCCTTGATATAAGAATACTTGGCCATAACATTCAGGGACATGCCCTTGGCTTCCTTAGACATAACTCCCTGCCATTTAACCTTCTAACCTCACCCCACCATCTCCTCCCTTAGAAAGCGAACACTTTAGCCTCCACCCCATCCCCATACCTCTAATATGCAAAAGGACTGAATATAGGACAGGAATTAATAGCCAATTCCATTATATGTTAATTCTCATTATTTACGAGGCATAGTATAATGTGGTTTTACAGTATTTACATATCCCAGGCCCTGTCCAAGGCTCTGGTGATATATTAAGTAGCAAAAAATCAAAAGATCTTTTCTCTTATGAAGCATCCAGTTTAGTGGAAAATGCAGAAATGTATCACATGATCCTACAAACAAATGCAACAGTGGTACAAAGGAGAATTTAGGTGCTAAAGCAGGACTGTAACAGAACTTAAAATAATTGAAGAGATCTGGAAAGAATTCTCTGAAGAAATGATTCCCCTAGAAAGACAGAAGGTTGACTAGCAATGGAGAGGTAGATAATTTCTTATTCAAGCAAAAGAATGTGTAACTGAGATATTTTGAAACAATTAAAATTGTACATTTTAACTTCCCTTTGTAAATCATATTTTCCTTCAGTATTTTCCCCCTTTTATATAAAGTCATGAGTTTTGTTCTGCAGAAGATAGAACAGGCACCTGGGGAGGGAAAGGGTCGTTCTTTTGCTTTGAGAATGATGGTTACTTCTTTGAGCCCATGGCAAGGTCACTTTCTAGTAGCCAGTCTTCAAGAGAGGGAAAAGTTCTACCTACTTTTGTTGTTGTCATCATTATTGTTTGTAGTTTTGTTTTTAATTCAAATACCTCCTTTTTAAGTATCAAGAGACAAGTCAGATGGATTCAAATGAAAGGATTCTGTTGTTAAGTCATCCTGAAGACAGGTCAGGTTTACATAAATAAGGTTCCAACCCTATCAAGAAGGCTAGGGAAGCTCTTCAAATAAGAACCCAGGAAGAGAAAGAGAGAGAAAGTGAGGAAGGGCATTTGGAGTGCTCTCACTTTCCCTGATAGATGCAACTACTGCAATTTAGAAAATGAGTGGTGGGAGAGGGATGGCTAGGGAAAAAGTGTTGATGGGTAGAGGCCAGAAGATGGTCGCACAGAATTGCGCATACTCCATGACGGTGGTGAAGGAAGGACAGATTAGAGTTATTATCATGTTCTTGGTTGAGTGAGGAAAGGGAGGCACTCTGAAACACCAGGAACATTGGCAAGCCCTCACATTGGAATGAAGTGCCCACAGACAAAGGACTATAAGGTCAGAAATATGTTCTCCTACATTTTCTTCTAAAACCATTATTGTTTTACATTTCACATTCATATCTGCAGTCCATATGGATTTGATTTTTGTATATGGTGAGAGGTAGAGGTAGACAGTTAACCCAGCACCATTTATTGAAAAGGCTAACCTTTCTTTACTGAATTACACAGTGTAGCCTTTGTCATAAATGAGACGATTGAAAATGTGTGGGGTTCCATTTCATCGCTTAATTTCTCTATTCTTGCTCCAATGTTATACTACCTTAATTACTATAGATAAATAATAGTCATGATATTTGGGAGTATATATCCTCCAATCTTTTTCTTTTTTTTTTTTT
>JAPYYJ010003453.1:0-11543 GCA_028533885.1 Nasua narica | reverse complement strand
GGTGCTTCAACCCCACCCCAGTGAAGCCCCTCTGCAGGCAGTTGCCCTGCCTTCCACCCAACCAGGGATGCTTCCCCCTCTACAGCTGCTGTGCACCGTGCCAATACCCTCCAACCATATGCTCCCAGCCACCCTCCGTGACGCTGCCATTGATCTCTCCCTGTTCCCAGACACTCTGCAGAAATACTTTGTCACTTCCACCCCCATAGTCCAGCCTGTAAAGCCCCCAAAATCTGAGACTGTTAAGAGTCCTTTGTGTACTGAATTGGACATATAGAGTGTTGATATATGGTCAAAGGACTTAGAATCCTTGGTGATCACAGAGAGTTTGTTACCTGATGAGCATCAGTGTATTGTATGAGATATATCAGTAGCGTTCCTGCCAGGAAAAAGCACCTTGGTGTCTATAGATGCAGAAATGGGTGTCTCCCACTCCCCGCAGATTGGTCTTCATCTGTCGTTCATGACAGGCCTGGATGCTTGGGGTTTGGTTCAAATTTTTCTCTTTGAAAAAAGCCCAAAATGTCATTGAAATATGAATACAGCCTTTTTTCCCACTCACGGGCTGTTTAATCTCTTGGGTAATTTATTTATTATTCCAGTGCTTTAAGGACAACTCATTTAAAATCATCCCACTGGAAGAACAAAAAGAAAATGGAACTAAAAGGAGTAAAAAAATAGTACAGGATATCATCAACAGAAACAATGTTTTAAGATCCCAGAGTGATAAAAGAGAAAGATTCAGAAAGTATATTTAAAACTAAATGACTGAAAATTTATCAAATGTGGATAGAGAAATGAAAATCCAAATTCATGAGGGTCCAAGGACCAATTAGTTAAACAAGATAAGGCTATACCAATACACCTTCCCAAACTGAAATCAGAGGGAATTGTCATCACACACAGGGACTCCACCCATAAGAACTAAGGTGTATTTCTCAATGGAAACACTGCAGAAAAAAGAGGGACAATAGAGTCAAATGTTAAAGTAAAAACTGCCAACTAAGAATAGGATGCCTCACAGAATGGGAGAAGATATTCTGAAATGACACTACAGACAAAGGTCTGATATCCAAGATCTATAAAGAATTCCTCAAACTCAACACTCACAAAACAGATAATCACATCAAAAAATGGGCAGAAGACATGAACAGACACTTCTCCAAAGAAGACATACAAAGGTTAACAGACACATGAAAAAATGTTCATCATCTTTAGCCATCAGAGAGATTCAAATGAAAACCACACTGAGATACCACATTATACCAGTTAGAATGGCCAAAATCAACAAGACAGTAAACAACAAATGCTGGAAAGGATGTGGAGAAAGGGGAACACTCCTCCACTGTTGGTGGGAATGCAAGTTGGTGCAGCCACTTTGGAAAACAGTATGGAGATTCCTTAAGAAATTAAAAATAGAGCTACCCTATGACCCTGCAATTGCACTACTGGGTATTTACCCCAAAGAAGCAGATACAGTACAAAGAAGGGCCACATGTACCCCAATGTTCATAGCAGCAGTGGCCACAATCTCCAAACTGTGGAAAGAACCAAAATGCCTTCAACAGATGAGTGGATAAGGAAGATGTGGTACATCTATACAATGGAATATTATGCCTCCATCAGAAAGGGTGAATATCCAACTTTTGTATCAACATGGATGGGACTAGAAGAGATTATTTGGAGTCAAATAAGTCAAGTGGAGAGAGTCAATTATCTTATGGTCTCACTTAACATGTGGAGCATAAGGAAAATCAATGAGGGCATTGTGAGAAGGAAGGGAAGGGTGAATGGGGGGAAATCGGAGGAGGCGATGAACCAGGAGAGACTGTGGACTCTGAGCAACAAACTGGTTTTGGAGGGGAGGGGGTTGGGGGTTAGGCAAGCATGGTGGTACGTATTGAGAAGGGCACGTGTTGCATGGCGCACTGGGTGTGGTGCATGAACAATCATTCTTGTAACACTGAAAATAAACATATTTGGGGAAAAAAAAGAATAGGATGCCCAGCAAAGCTATTATTCTGAAATGGAGAGAGAAAAACATAACAAACAATAGTTGAGTTCATACCAGTAGACCTGCCTCCCACAAAATGTTAAAGAATATCCATGAAGCAGAAATAAATGATCATAATTAACATGGTGAAAATAAAAGAATGTGTTTGCAAAACTCATGGGTAGTGGCCACCCTATTGTCAAGGTGGTGCATAATTACCTAGAACTCTAGTTCAAAGGTTAGAAAATGTATAAAATAAACATAACCACAATAACTTGTTTTTGGTTAAGCAATGTTTAAAAATACGTAAATTGTAATATCAATTACCTAAAATGTGAAAGACAGATAAATTTAAAGATAAATTCATGTGTGCCATCAATAACATCTTAAAATAAGATGTTATAAAAAATAAGATATTTTAGGGGCACCTGGGTGGCTCAGTTGTTACGCGTCTGCCTTCGGCTCAGGTCATGATCCCAAGGCCCTGGGATCAAGCCCCGCATCGGGCTCTCTGCTCGGCGGGAAGCCTGCTTCTCCCTCTCCCACTCCCTCTGCTTCTGTACCCTCTCTCTCTCTCTCTGTGTCTCTCTCTGTCAAATAAATAAATAAAATCTTTTTTAAAATGAGATATTTTATGTAATCCTTTATACAATTACAAAGGCAAAACCAATAGAGATAAACAAAAGTTACGAGGGGCGCCTGGGTGGCTCAGTAGGTTACTCGTCTGCCTTCTGCTCATGTTATGATCCCAGAGTCCTACAAGCTTGCTTTTCTGCTTCTTCCTCTCCCTCTGCCTGCCACTCCCCCTGCTAATGCTCTCTCTTTCTCTGTCAGATGAATAAAAGTCTTTAAAAAAAATTTAAAAAACCACTTATGAAATAGGAATCAAAGGAATCAAAGCATATCCCTACAAAAAGTCATTAAACAACAAAAGACAGCAAGCTAAGAAATAAGAAACATATAAACTAAATTAAATTAAATGGCAATAGTAATAAATAATTCCTTTAGTCATAAAATAATTAAATTATTTAATCAAAAGACACAGAATAACTGAATGGATAAAAAAATAATAAGACCTAAGAGTATGCTGCCTACAAGAGATTCACGTTAGCTTTAAATACACACAGAGACTCACAGGGAAGGGATGGGAAAAGATATTTTAAGCAAATGGTTCCAAAAGACAGCATTGACAGCTATACTTCAATCAGACAGAATAGGCTTTAGGCAAAAAATGGTCAAGAAACAAAGAAGTCATTATATAATGATAAAGGAGTCAGTCCATCAAGAATATTCAGCAATTGTACTTATTTATGCACCCAACATTGGAACAACTGAATGTATAAAGCAATTAGTAACAGAACAAAAGGATAAATAAATGGTAATATGATAATAGGTGAGGGCCTCAAAACCCACTCTCAACAATGGAAAGATCATCCAAACAAGATTCAATAGGGAAACAGTGGATTTGAACAACACTGTAGACCAAACAAGGTCTAACACACATAGCCATTACATGCCAACACCGATAACAGCAGAATACATGTTTTTCTCAAGCAGCTATGGAACATTTTCTAGGATAGTTCATATTTTAGGCCACAAAAATAGTCTTAACAAATTTAAGATGATTCAAATCATTTCAAGTATCTTTTCCAATCACAATGGTGTGAAACTAGAAATGAGTAACACGGAGAGAGCTGGAAAATGCTCAAACACATAAAAATTAAACACCGCACACTGAACAACCAATGAATCACAGAAGAAGCAAAATGAAAATACACAAATATTTTGAAAAAGAAAACTGGAAACACAGTATACCAAAACATAGGATGCAGCAAAAGCAGTTCAAAGAAGGGAGTTTACAGAAATAAATGCATATACCAAGAAAAAAAGAATACAGCATCTGAAAAACCTTACCTTACACCTCTAGGAACTAAGAAAAAAATTAAGTGCAAAGTTATCAGAAGGAAGGAAATGAAGATTTTGGGTCAAATAATTAGAGAACAATAAAACTACAAAAGGTTAACAAAACGAAGACATAGTTTTTTAAAAAGATAAAGCACATTGGCCAACCTCTGACTAAGCAAGAACTAAAAAGAGGACCAAAATAAAAAATTTGTAAATGAAAGAGAAGGCATTACTACTAATACAGGAATATAATAGATCATAAAATGCTATGAACAACTAAAAGCTGCTAAATTGGGAAAATTCAAGGAAATGGAAAAATTTATGGAAAATACAACTACCAAGACTGAATCACAAGTAAATTGAATATCTTAACAGACCAATAGTGAGTAAGGAGATTTAATCAGTAATTAAAAATCTTCCCAAGAAAGGAAAGCCCAGAACCAGATAATTTCACTGGTGAATTATACCAAGCATTTATAGAATTAATACCAATTATTCTCAGACTTTCCCAAAACACTGCAGAGGAGGGAACACTCCCAAACTTATTTTTCAAAACCAGTGTTACCCTGATATTAAAGCAGGTAACAACAGTGCAAGAAAACAATAGACCAATATCCCTGGTAATTATAATATAAAAATTCAAAAAAAAATACTAACAAAGAAAATTCAGCAGCATATTAAAAATATCATACACAACGATCAAGTGGGATTCATTTCTGGAATACAAGGATGGTTCAACATACACAAATCAATAAATGGGATACATCTCATTAATAGAATGCAAGAAGAAAATCATATGATCATCTCAATAGATACGGGAAAAATTGACAAAATATCCATTCGTGATATAAACTCTCAACAAATTACGTATGGAGGAACCATACCTCAACATAATAAAGGCCATATATGACAAGGCCCCAACTAACACCATACTTCTAACACTAAAAAGTTGTAATCCTCTCCCCTAAGATCAGGAACAAGATAGGTAGCTCATTCTTACCAATCCTATTCAATACAGTCCTAGAAGTCCTTGTCATAGCAATAAAGCAAAAGAAATAAAAGGCATCTGAATCAGAATGGAAAACATAAACATGTCTCTGTTTGCAAATGTTGTGATGTTATTTGTAGAAAATCTTAAGGATTCTACCAAAAAACAGATTTGATCAAATTCAGTAAAGATACAGAATACAAAATCAACATTCAAAAATCACTAGTGTTTCTATATCTAACAATGAATTACCGGAAAAAAAGAAAACAATTCCATTTACGATAGTATCAAAAACTATGAAATACTTAGCAATAAGTTTGACCAAGGACACAAAAAGATCTCTACACTGAAGCTAGAAGACATTGATGAAAGAAATTTTAGCATAAGACATAAGTAAAGGCAAAAAAGACCTATTGGGACTTCATTAAGTTAAAAAGGTTCTGCACAGCAAGGGAAACTGTCAACAAAAAACTAAAAGGCAACCTATGGAATGGGAGAAGACATTTGCAAATGACATAACAGATAAAGAGCTGGTATCTAATATCTATAAAGAACTTATAAAACTCAACACCCAAAGAACAAAATAACCCAGTCAAGAAATGGGCAGAAGACATGAACAAACACTTCTCTGAAGAAGACATACAAATGGCCAACAGACAAATGAAAAAATGCTCTACATCACTCATCATCAGAGAAATACAAATCAAAATCACCTTACACCAGTTAGAATGGCAAAAATTAGCAAGGTAGGGAACAACAAATGTTGGCAAGAATGTGGAGAAAGGAGAACCCTCTTATATCAGTTGGTGGGAATACAACTCTGGAAAACAGTATGGAGGTTCCTCAAGAAGTTAAAAATCGAGCTACCCTATGACCTAGCAATTGCACTAATGGGTATTTACAGATGTAGTGAAAAGATACAGATGTAGTGATGTAGTGAAAAGAAGGAGCCCCTGAACCCCAGTGTTCATAGCAGCAATGTCCACAATATCCAAACTGTGGAAGGAGCCGAGATGTCTTTCAATAGATGAATGGATAAAGAAAATGTGGTCCGTATATATAATGGAATATTACTCAGCCATCAGAAAGGATGAATATCAACCATTTACATTGACACAGATGGAACTGGAGGGTATTATGCTAAGTGAAATTAGCCAATTAGAGAAAGACAATTATCATATGGTTTCACTCATATGTGGAATATAAGAAATAGTGCAAAGGATCATAGGGGAAGGGAGGGAAAACTGAATGGGAAGAAATCAGAGAGGGAGACAAACCATGCCAGACTCGACTCGAGTAAATAAACAGGGTTGCAGAAGGGGAAGTGGGTGGATTAACTGAGTGATAGGCATTAAGGGCACATGATGTGATTAGCACAGGCATTATATGCAACAAATGAATCACTGAACACTACATCAAAAACTGATGATGTACTATATGTTGGCTAATTGAATTTAAATTAAAAAAATAAAGACAAACACCACAAAAAAGACATAAATATATGGAAAGATAAATTGTGTTAATGGATTGGAAGATGTAACAGTGTTAAAATGTCTATGATTCCTAAAACCATCTGTAGATTCATGTAATCTCTGTTAAAATTCCGAAGTTATTTTTCTTTTTTTTTTGTTCTTTTTTCCCCAAATATGTTTATTTTATTTTTTCAGTGTTACAAGATTAATTGTTCATGCACCACACCCAGTGTTCCATGCAATACGTGCCCTTCTCAATACCCACCACCAGGCTCGCCCAACCCCTCACCTCCTCCCCTCCAAAACCCTCAGTTTGTTGCTCAGAGTCCACAGTCTCTCCTGGTTCATCGCCCCCTCCGATTTCCCCCCATTCACCCTTCCCTTCCTTCTCACAATGTCATCCATGATTTTCTTTATACTCCGAAGTTATTTTTCATTAAAAAAAGAAAATTCTAAAATTTATTTGGAATGACAAATGATTATGAAAACAAAAGTAACCTGAGAAAGAGCGAACGTGGAGTCATTACAATACCTGATTTCAAACTATATTACACAGCTATAGTAATTAATATAGTGGGTACTGGCTTAAAAACAGACAAAGAGGAAAAAAGGAACAGAATCTATTCCCATTAATAAATTCTTGGGTGCACATTCAACTAATATTGACAACAAAGCCAATACTCAATGGAGGAAATATAGTTTATTCAATAAATGATACTGGGAAAACCGGACATGCAAAAGAATAGAAATACACCTCTAATTTATACCACTCACAAAAATTAACTTGAATGGATTAAAGACTTAAATATATAAATTCTGGAGAAGACGGAAGACTAGGAGGACCCTAAACTCACCTCATCCCATGGTTACAACTAGATAGTACATCAGAGCAAACAAACCCAGAAAAGGACCCAAAGACTGGCCAAACCTCCACAATGAAATGTAAAGAAGAGACCACACTGAAGAAGGTAGAAAGGGCAAAGACTTATTGGGAACCTAAAGCTTGCTGGTCTCACCATTGAAGGGAGGGAGGCACAGGTGCAGAGAGGGGTGGGAAACAGACTTGCACACCAGGGAGCCTCCATGGGGAAGAGAAATTCCCATAGCATTTGGCTTTGAAAATCAGAGGGGCCCTCCACGTTTTTCCTTATGCTCTACTTGTAAGTGAGACCATAAGATTACTGACTCTCTCCACTTGACTTATTTCACTCTGCATAATCTCTTCCAGTCCTGTCCATGTTGATACAAAAGTTGGGTATTCATCCTTTCTGATGGAGGCATAATATTCCATTGTATATATGGACCATATCTTCTTTATCCATTCATCTGTTGAAGGGTATCTTGGCTCTTCCCACAGTTTGGTGATTGTGGCCATTGCTGCTATGAACATTGGGGTACATGTGCCCCTTCTTTGTACTTCATCTGCTTCTTCAGGGTAAATACGCAGTAGTGCAATTGCAGGGGCATAGGGTAGCTCTATTTTTAATTTCTTGAGGAATCTCCACACTGTTTTCCAAAGTGGCTGCACCAACTTGCAGTCCCACCAACAGTGGAAGAGGGTTCCCCTTTCTCCACATCCTCGCCAACATTTGTTGTTTACTGTCTTGTTGATTTTGACCATTCTAACTGGTGTAGGGTGATATCTCAGTGTGGTTTTCATTTGAATCTCCCTTATGGCTAAAGATGATTTTTCATGTGTCTGTTAGTTATTTGTATGTCTTCCTTGAAGAAGTGTCTCTTCATGTCTTCTGCCCACTTTTTGAGTTGATTATATGTTTTTTGGATGTTGAATTTGAGAAGTTCTTTATAGATCTTGGATATCAGCCTTTTATCTGTAATGTCATTTGCAAATATCTTCTCCCATCCCATGGTTGCCTTTTTGTTTTCTTGACTGTTTCCTTTGCTGTGCAGAAGCTTTTTATCTTGATGAAGTTCCAAAAGTTCATTTTCGCTTTTGTTTCCCTTGACTTTAGACACATGTTATGAAAGAAGTTGCTGTGGCTGATGTCAAAGAGGTTATTGCCTATATTCTCCTCTAGGATTTTGATGGATTCCTGTTTCACATTGAGATCTTTCATCCATTTCAAGTTTATCTTTGTGTATGATGTAAGAGAATGGTCAAATTTCATTTTCTGTACATACCCGCCCAATTTTCCCCATACAATTTATTGAAGAGACTTTTTTCCACTGGACATTTTTTCCTGATTTGTTAAAGATTATTTGACCATAGAGTTGAGAGTCCATATCCGGGCTCTCTATTCTGTTCCATTGGTCTATGTGTCTGTTTCTGTGCCAGTACCATGCTGTCTTGGTGATCACAGCTTTGTAATACAGCTTGAAATCAGGCAACGTGATGTCTCCAGCTTTATTTTTCTTTTCCAACATTTTCTTGGTGATTCAGGGTCTTTTCTGACAAAAAAAAAATGTTGGAGAGGATGTGAAGAAAGGGGAACCCTCTTACACTGTTGGTGGGAATGCAAGTTGGTGTAGCCACGTTGGAAAATAGCGTGGAGATTCCTTAAGAAATTAAAAATAGATGAGGCACCTGGGTAGCTCAGTGGTTTAAGCCTCTGCCTTCGGCTCAGGTCATGATCTCAGTGTCCTGGGATCGAGCCCTGCATCAGGCTCTCTGCTCAGCAGGGAACCTGCTTCCTCCTCTCTCTCTGCCTGCCTCTCTGCCTACTTGTGATCTCTCTCTGTCATAAATAAATAAAATCTTTTTAAATTTTTTTTAACTTTTATTTTATTTTTTCATTGTTCCAGGATTCATTGTTCATGCACCACACCCAGTGCTCCATGCAATATGTGCTCTCCTCAATACCCACCACCAGGCTCGCCCAACCCCCCACCCCCCTCCAAAACCCTGTTTGTTTGTCAGAGTCCACAGTCTCTCATGTTTTGTCTCCTCCCCCGATTTCTTCCAATTCATCCTTCCTTTCCTCCTCCCAATGTCCTCCATCTTTTTCCTTATGCTCCACATGTAAGTGAAACCATATGATAATTGACTCTCTCTGCTTGACTTATTTCACTCAACATAATCTCTTCTAGTCCTGTCCATGTTGATATAAAAGTTGGTTATTCATCCAACTTTTGGATCCATCCAACTATTCATCCAACAAACTCATCCTTTCTGATAGAGGCATAAATAAATAAAATCTTTAAAAAAAAAGAAAGAAATTAAAAATAGAGGTACCCTGGCAATTGCACTACTGGGTATTTACCCCAAAGATACAGATGTAGTGAAAAAAAGGGCCATATCTACCCCTAATGTTCATAGCAGCAATATCCACAATAGCCAAACTGTGAAAAGAACTGAGATGTCCTTCAACCAGACAAATGGATAAAGAATATGTGGTCTATATATACAACAGAATATTACTCAGCCATCAGAAAGGATGAATACCCAACTTTTGTATCAACATGGATGGGATTGGAGGAGATTATGCTGAGTGAAATAAGTCAAGCATAGAAAGTCAATTATCATATGGTTTCACTTACTTGTGGAACTTAAGGAATAACAGGGAGGACATTAGGAGAAGGAAAGAAAAAGTGAATTGGGGGAAATCAGAGAGGGAGATGAACCGTGAAAGACTATGGACTCTGAGAAACAAACCGAGGGTTTTAGAAGAGAGGGGAGGGGGGAGATGGGTGAGCCTGGTGTTGGGTGTTAAGGAGGGCATGTATTGCATGGAACTCTGGGTGTTGTACATAAACAATGAATCCTGGAACACTGCATCAAAAACAAATGCTGTATTTTATGGTGACTAACATAACACAATAAAAAAATAAATGTTTACAAGACTTTAAGAGCACAATGAAATAAAATAATTCATGCTCAAAAAAAAGAAAGAGAGAAAGAAAGAACAATAAAAACCAAAGAAGCCTGACTACTGCAGATGCAGCCACTCACCCTGACTCAGAGCGCTGTGCCACCTGCTTTCACCTGTGGGACTCGCTCAGGGAGGAAGGACCATACCGTGTGACCCCGCCCCCCCCGGGGGCGAGGCTCAGCCCTGCCCCTGCCCCTGCCAGCATCCAGGCAGCAGCTGCTGTGCTCGCACAGCACACGAGGTGTCCCCCAGGCAGCTCTGACCCGGCAGACAAATCTAACGTGTTTGCGCTCCAGTTTATGAAAGCTTTCATCTTTTCAGAGCAGTCTCGCTGCTCAGTGTGTCCGTTTTCCTACCACAGCATCAGACGTGGCGGGACACTGAGCACCTGGGAGTCGAGCTCCTGCAGCACACGTGGCCAGAGGGTAAAGGCTGGACAATAAAATGCCCAGGCGTGCCGGGGTGCATCTGGGCCCTGCTCCCACGCCTGGCAGGGCAGCCACCTCTTCGCCTGGCCCTGCCCCTGGAGCTAGCGTGGGTCTACCCCGGATCCACCCTCCAGAGCGCCCACACTTGGTTCTCCTCAGACATTAATCCGTTTCCTTCTCCTCCGCTCACCTGTCAGCTGTCCTCTCCCGCCAGCCTGCTGGGCCCACTCAGGTAGACCAGCCTCCGCTTTGCCCTGCCCGTGCTCAAGGCTTGGAGGAAAGACACTCATGGCCATGTGTGAGGTGGCACTGAGGAGGAGAGAGGGCCATCAGCCCCGCGGGGGAGGCTCTCCTCCCTGCCCTTCCCTCCTCAACTCCACCAGCCAGTTCTTGTAGCTAGGACACCCATCTGCGAGCAGCCCCCCCACGCGCCCCCAGCTGGTGAGCAGCACCGGCTGAACCAGACTCATGCACACACACACATCTCCACACACACACTCACAGACACAAACACATATGCACGTACATACACTCACATGTACACACTCAGACATACACATACACTCACACTTAAATACACACACACACACACACACACAGAGCCCCCCCAAGCCATCTCTCTTTCTCCCCCCAGATCTGCCTCAGACAGCCCTCCAGGTGACAATTGAGAACCACAGGGTGTCTTTCCCGAGCCTGGGCAGGCACCCATGCTACTGTTCTCTGGGCCCTGCTGCACCCTGCACCCCTCTGCAGACAGACCCACTGGGCTGCATTCTCAGCTCGGGCCACCTCGGCCAAACGCAGCCATGGAGACCCAGTCATCGGAAACGCCCGGAGTGCCCTGAGCCACAGATGTGACAACTCTGCTTTCAGCATTCAGATTTGGAACATGGGATCTCAGTGTGGGATGAAATTTTTACTCCCAGG
>JAPYYJ010003452.1:0-11545 GCA_028533885.1 Nasua narica | reverse complement strand
TGACCCCTCATGGGCTGGTGAGCCAGTGCTGAGAGCACATGCTCCCTCTATCTCTGGCCACGCCTTTCTTCCTCTGTTATCCCCTTTTTCTTTTTTCTTCTTCGTGTATAAGAAGGAAGAAAAGGGGCCAACCAATTAAAGGTGAAATTTATTCTTTGGGATTTTCCTATATATTTATATATGTTCTGCCTCCTATATGCAAGGCATACTAGTTCAGTATGCATAACACTGATATGCAATACGCTATAGCATTCTCTTAGTGCCTTGAATCATACTGCAATCCTAAAGGGATTCAAGTCATCCTAATGTACCCACTTCTCCATACTGATTTGGGAAGCATGTCCAAGAAAATGACAGAAACACCCACTTTTAACTCTTTCAAACCAGAAACATAAAGAAAAACCAAGGGAAAATCCAATCACTACTTAGTCAAAGTCTCCCGTGAATAGAGAAGATAGCGATAAGATTTTGTGTGTGTGCATCTGTGCACATGCGTGTACAAGCATATACGGGTATGCAAAGATTCAGGGAAAAAAATTCCCTTTGGGAAAATCAGGTTCCTTTGGTCAGTGTGAGGTCAAGACCTTAATAGGACTTTTTAAACTGGGGAGTCCAATCTGATATTTAAACATACTGTAAGCCTTGGTTCCAAATATCTTGGGCAATGAGATGATGAAGAAAGAGAGTATCATCCCTGGTCACAGTTTGTTGACTATGCTACCAACCTAAAATGAATCCAAGATCTACGATTTGGGGAGTTTAAAGAGGCAAGAGCGGCCTTTCCTCCTGTCCAGTCCCATTCTGTCTGCGAAACTCCGCATCTTGTATAAAGACCAGCTTAAATGTCACCTCCCTTTAAAGCCTTGCCTCCCACTCTCAAGAAAAATTAGTTGTTCCCTGCTCATCTTTGCTCCCATAGCACTTTGCACAAAACTCCATTACAGCTATTATGCACTTATCATACTAAATTGCAATTTATCTGTTTATGTGTCTGTCTATTTCCACCAGAATACGCACCCTCAAGGGTAAAGGTCAGGTCTCACTCATCTTTGTACTCTCCGCACAGTGCTGACACAACAGCCACTTAAAACATGTTTTAGTATTTTTATTATTAAATGCATGCTCATGTTAAAAATTCAAAACAGCACAGACTGGTATAAAAGGAAAGGTTAAAAGTTGCCTTCCCACCATCCAGACCCTCGGTTCCATTTCCCATAGGAAATCACTCATAAGACATGCTTAAAATGCATCAACTTCCACCCCGCACCCATCTAACCAACATGCATGGCTCTCACAGCCGCCACACGTGCAAGACTGGCTGCCTCGCTGACAACACAGCAGGGCCGGGTATGAGCCCCCTGACCCCAGGGCAACGGCCAGGGAAGTGCTGTCGCTGCAGGATGAGGGGGCCATCCGACTAGGACTCAGTTGTACTTGGCAGTCTTGGAGTTCATGGTGAGTTCTCCCCACTCACAGACACATCTCTTCTCTAGTTCACCTCTTACTCTTTTTCCGTGATCTACTCCAGTGCTTTCATGCTTCTCTTATAATTCTGTCTTTTTTGTCTCTCCACCTGCCTTTCTCTGTCTCTGGTCCGTCTGTCTCTTGCTTCATCTTCTCTTTATCCTTCTCTCTCTCGATCTACCTCCCTCGGCTGCCTCTGTCTTGCTCTCTGTCTCTCTCTGCCTCTGCCAGGATCTCATACTGTCTCTCCCTCTTCCCGTTATTCTTTCTCGCTCACCAGCTCTCGGCTTCTACCGTCTCTCCGGCTCCTTTCTGGGTTTCTTTTTCTCTTACTCTGTTCTGAAGATGTTCTTCCACTCAGCTCTCACAACCAGTGACCACTGTTACAGCAATATCTAATATTCCACTTTTGAGAGTAGAGACTCAGGTGTTGTACATCAGCGTTTACGCCACTGGAGAGCATATGGAGATGCAGAGGGATGCACACACCTATCATGTCCACACTCCTATGTACATAGATGATTTAGAGCTGGGGACAGAGCTCAAGGCACAGAGTAAGATTTAAAATGAAATACATGCTCTTTTACTGGAGACTAGAGGCTACCAGAATTTCCGGAAGGGGTTGGCAGTCAGGTTGGTGAAATTACCTCCAGATCTCTCTTTCTGGAATCAGCAAGGGGGATGGTAAATAAAGGCCTGGTGGCCCCTGCTGCTGCCCACTGCCACCGGAAGAGAGACACAGAGTGATCTTGCTGCTTTACAGAAACCCTCGGCACTAGCCCTCTCCCAACAACGGTGATTGGAAGCAAATCAGGCAACTCGGTTCTAATGAGGCCAAGTTCAAAATCTTGCCTGCTCTCTCTTGTTTTGTTTTCTTTCATTTTTCAAATGACTTTTAAAAATGACTCAAGCAATGCATGTTTATTGAGAAATAATAGCAACAGCGAAACTATGGACAAGTGGAAAACATCACCTATAAACCCAACATTCATTATAATCACAGGTGAACATTAAAAATCATATCCTTCCTTTTTTTTCTTTTTTTTTTAACAAAAGTGGTATTTTATAGTATATAATAAACTTTTTTAAAATACTGCATCCCTTCCATGTCCAGGTATATTTCTAGGGGATAGAGATATCTGATGGAACAACACAGACCAAAAAGCCCCCCGACTTCATGTGGCTTATATTTGTACTATTTTTTAATCTATTTTTTCCCTTTCTGGTATTTTGTCGGGGGGTTTCCCAATTCAATGTATATTTTTACATAAGCAATCTTTTAGTGGTTGAATATTCTACAACACTCATGCATAAGATCACGGGTTGTTTGTTCTAAGTGAAAAGCCATTTTCTCCATGGAAAGAGCAAATAAAACACTGTAGTTGCTAAGGGCTGATGGCCTCAAAATGTGCCACTCTGGTGTGTAGATTATTTCAAGCTGAAAATAATCAAAGCCCAAAAGACTTGAGAAGAATTTTTGACCTTCCCCCAACTGCTTAAAAGAATTTAGATGGAGGACCCGCTCTAGGAAAGGTGCTATCACCATAGACAAGCACAACATAACATGAACTGTGTGGGGGACAGGGAGGAACCTAGTGAAGTCTTTATTAAAATTCCTCTCTGTGTCCCATTGTTCCTATTGGGTCCAGAAAACATTTTGTTTGCCAAACATTTGTCCTTTTTCATCTTCCCACAAATTATCCTCCTCCCCTTTCAAGTCTCAGACCCATACCCCTTTTTCCTTAGTTGAGAATGACATATACACCCCATTTTGCTTTACTGTCTTTGGAATCTCATGCTTGTGTGGATTCCCTACACACAAGAATTAAATTTTTTCTGTTACTCTGTCTCATGTCAATTTTATCCTTCGACCAGCTAGATGAACTTTTTTCTTTAAGGTTTTATTTATTTATTAGAGAGAAAGACAGAGTGCACAAAAGCAGCAGGAGGGGCAAAGGGAGAGGAGAAGCAGACTCCCCGCTGAGCAGGGAACCCAAGGGCGGGATTGAGGACCCCAGATCATGACCTGAGCCAAAGGCAGACACTTAACCAACTGAGTCACCCAGGCACTGCCCCTAGCTAGAAAAACTTTGAAGGACAGAGGGAAATTTTCCCACCTCCCCCCAAAAGCAAATATTTAATAAGCAAGGTGTGAGATTGTGATTTATAATAGGAAATGTATATTTGATCTTCATTTCATCTCTGGCACCAAGCTCCCAAGCCCTTGGAATTTTCTAAGTGATGAGAGAGATAAAGGTGTCATGTTAACGAGATGACTATGGGACCACACCTAAAGATGGGGGCTGGTTGCAACCCCGATTGGAGGGTTGGAAAATTTCAGTCCCACTCCTTAACCTCTAGGGAGGGAAGAGGAGCTGAAGGTTGAATTGTTGGCCAATGGCCAATGACTTAATAAATCATGCCTATGTAATAAAGCCTCCATAAAACCCAAAAGGACTGGGTTCCAAAAGATCCTAGGTTGGTAAACATGTGGAGATTCAGGGACAGCATGCTCGGACAGAGCACCATGCTCTTTCCCCATACCTTGCTCAAGGCATCATCTTGCTCATCTCTCCCATCTGGCTATTTCTGAGTTACATCCTTTTGTAAGAAACTGGCGATTTAGTAAGTAAAATGTTTCTCTTAAGTTCTGTGACCTGCTGTAGCAAACTAATCAAACCCAAGGAAAGAGTCATTGGAACTTCTCATCTATAGCTGCTTGGTCAAAAGCACAGAAGATACTCTGGCATCTGAATCTGAGAGGCGGGGGATGGCAGTCCTGTGAGACTGAGTCCTTAACTGGTGAAATTCGATGTCATCTCTGGGTAGATAATGCCAAAACTGAGTTGAATTATAGACACGCAGCTGGTGTCAGAGAATTGCTTGTTGGTATGGATGCCCCCACATCCCAATACACACACACACACACACACACACACACAGAGGAAATTAGGTCCAGAGCCTTATTACAACTATTATGTGCAAATAGCTGGAGATATTGAGAGGAATGAGTAAGACAGAGTCCTGGCCCCATTATAAAAAAATGGAACTGGAATGGAAGAATGTAACTGCAGAAACAGAAGCAATATCAAAATCAACATATTAAAAACACCATTTAGTAGGTCATACTTGAGCATTAAATATTCTACTATTAAAACTAACAAAATAATGGTGATCGTGATGATGATGATGGTAATAGTTAACCATTACTGATTGCTGGCTATGCACCACATACCACTTTCAGCATTTTTATATCTACTGTCTCCTTTAACCATTAAGAAATCCTATAAAAGTATACCATTATTATTGCCACCTTGCAATTGAGAAAACTCAATTAAGGCACAGAGTCATGAAGATAATTACCCAAGTTCACATACCTAGTAGATAGTGGAGCAAGAATTCAACCTCATCACAAAACATTGTGTTCTAGTTAAAATAATGTAGTCTTTCAGTTACTGAAGACATGGTTTACTCATGGTCATATGGACATCCAGGAAAGAAACTGCCTAGAATATATCCAGTGATAAAAATATCACCATTTGGCAGAAAAGTGTCATCATCTTCCGCCTGGGGACCTGTGTTATCCCCCGTAACTGTCTCTCATTCTCCTACAATACGTCACACCAGGTCTTCATCCCTGGGGTCATAGTTTCCATGGAGAAGCTGTTAAAAGCCGTGGGCTTTAGTTTGCCATGGGGAAAAGTGAAGCATATTGATACTTATATACTGTGGAGATAATGGAAGGGGCTCATGGACTCTAAAGCTCACATATGAATTTTAGGGAAATGATTTTCAATCTTTATAGAGAGTTCCTAAGGGAATTTATAAAATAAAGATTCCTAGTCCCCATCAACAGATTTAAAAGCAGGTCCCATGAGGACAAACTTTGAGAAATGCTGCCTGAGGTGCCGATGGCGACCCAGTTTAGGATTCTCCCGCCAACTCAGCAAAATGTAAGTCAGGGTAAACAGGGTTACAGATAGGTTTGTTTGTTCGTTTGATCCATCCTTCCTTCTTTCTTTCCTTCCTTTCTCCCTTCCTTTCTTCCTTCCCTTCAAGATTTTATTTATTTATTTGACTGAGAAAGAGACAGCAAAAGAGGGAACACAAGCAGAGGGAGTGGGGGATGGAAAAGCAGGCCTTCCACTGAGCAGGGAGCCCATGCGGGGCTCCATTCCAGAACCCTGGAATCATGACCTAAGTCGAAGGCAGACGCTTAATGACTGAGCCACCCAGGCGTCCCTATAGATAGGTTTCTAAGCAGGTGACAACCATGCCTAAAATAACTTTTTCCCCCCTTTATTGGTTCTTATAAAGAGTATATTTTGGGGGACACCTGGGAGCTCAGTTAGTTAACTATCTGCCTTCAGCTCAGGTCATGATCTCAGGGTCCTGGGATTGAGCCCCAACTTGGGCTCCCTGCTCAGTGGGGAGTCTGCTCTCCCTCCCTCTCTTTGCTCTCCCCTCCACTCATGCACACAGGCTCTCTCTCTCTCTCTCTCAGATTTTTTTTTTAAAGAGTGTATTTTGGGAAGTGTTAAGGGGAAGACCTTTTGCTTTTAACCCACCCAATCATCCCCCACAGACCCTGAAATAGAAGGATCTATGGCCCACAATTTTGTTTCTCCATAGCCTCTGCTACTCTCATTAGAGGGAGATGACTAGAGGCATCAATCCATTGGCTTCAGGGCACAGCATGATTAGTTGGTGGTCTGATAACATGATTCTTATTAGCAGTTTCTTTAGAAAGTGTACAAGTTGCCCACACTGTCACTCAAGGTTCATTAGCCAGCAGGGAGAAACCAAATAGCACATCCCACACATCCTCCTAGAATAACAAGAAGACACATATTAATAACCCCAGGAGAGCCACTCGTGGGGACGGGTGGCCCTTAAGGCTTTGATCAAGCTCCACCACAAAGCAGCTTATTACCAAGTAAAATGTATCAGGGTAGTTCCCTGAGCTTGGAATAGGACAGGGAAAACCATGAGGTGGGGTGCCTATGCTAGGAGTTCCCCTAGAACACCTCTGCACTGACTTGTGACGTTCTCTCTAAAGAAACTCATAACTAAACCCTTACCGAAGGTCAATGTGATCAAAGAGGAATAGCTTTGGAGCCAGAAAGGGCAAAAATCAAATTCCAGCTGTGCCACCCTCTGGCTGGGTGACCCTTGGCAAGTTCCTTAAGCCATGACTTCCACAACTTGAGAATGAGGATAATAATACCTCGTTTGTATTATGGAGGTGGGAGGATGGAGTGAAATAATCTGATGCTCCAGAAGGTACTTCCAGGGAAGCTGTTCACTCAGTTGGTGGTTATTTACATTATTGTGAAGAGGGCCTTCTATTACAATCAATATACCTTATCTGGCTATAGAGAGCTATCACGGTGTTCAGCAAATTCTCCCTTGCTCATATGTCCATCTCCACATCCAAAGTCAGAAGGAGCAGAAAAGGCAGTAGCTGGTAACTCAGTTATAATCCACAAGCAGATGATATCCATGAGTTTCAACACACACCCTTCAGTGTGACTACTGCTGCTCCCAAATGTTGACATGCCAGGTGCCCTTGACTGAGAGCATACTTAATATTTTTTTAAATGACATTTCCTTTGCATCGGACAATTAAGAAGGGAAAGAGGTGACTATTTCCCCCTATTCCCAAGCCCCTGCTGTAACTAGCTCAGTTATAAGTAACTTGACCTCTGAAGTCCATTAGCCATGGAAGATGGAGAATGGGTTTTCGCCAGAGACCTGTCTTGCAGAAAGTCCCATCATCTTTTTTAAAGATTCCCTTTGAAAGGTTTAAACAATGCCAAGAGCATGACTTTTGATAAGGCCACTTGCTCTGAAGCCCAGTATAAATAACTTGAGTAGCTGAGCCTCAAACTCAAAGGCTCCGTGGCCAATATCCACACTTCTTCCCACATTGGCAAACATTATGGACACCAGGTGCACAGGCTTCGGGCAAACTGAGAGGGTAGGATGCAGCTTTTCTAACTCTTGCCCGTGGAAAGCCAGCAGTAGGCCAAACCAAGAATCAGTCATACGGTGTGACAAAGCGTTGTTGACCCTCTTCTACCACTAACTGACCTGCTTAACAGCAACACCTTGATTTCCCTACCTGAGCAATGTAGATGATATTTGCCTTTATCATCTAATAGGCCTCTGGCGAAGAAAAAAAAAATCTGAGGTAGGGATAGTAATATTCCAATCTTTGAAAGCTGAAGCATTTTGCAAAGGAAATGGCTATAACTGATCTAAAGTGGTATAACAACATTCAGGAGTGCTATAGAAACAGACACAATATCTTTTATACACATGGAAAATTTCATGGGGGATTTCTTACAGAACATTCATGTCCTTTTTCTCTCTACTCACCTTTTGGAAGAGGCTCTGTTCTTTCCTTATAAAACTTGCACAGTAAGATTCCACCTTTATTTCTTGCCAACCATTTGACGTTTCCATTCATTCCCCCCTGAGCAGAGCGCACCCCCCTCCAATCATTCCAATGCCACAGCACCAGGCGCCCCCTCCCACTGACCACGCCTATTCCCTGCCATCTCCATGGGCCACTGCAGCAACGCCATTTTGGCTAGTTTCCTTCCTAGGACACACAGATGCATTCTCCACCTTTTTTAGCCCGACATATAGAATGGTAATTGAGACATACACAAAGATAGGACAAATATTTTACATATGTTAAGTGATTTAACATCAGCTGGCCAGGGGCCAAATTAATTTACCCTCTGGGCAGCTTAGCCCCTGGAATTTCTAATCAAGGACTTAAACAAAAGAAAGCCCTTTGGAGAAAACTGTGTGTGGCAAATGTCTAGGTAAAAATGAAACAATGATGTCTCCAGTTGAGATTCAATGTGCAAATAAAGGCAATAAACACAATCATATCTCTAGGTGACCACACTGGTTTTATTTTCTTTTGGGGCTTAGATTATACCCCCAGACTCACTAAAAAGATGAATGTGTATATTTTTGCTTACAGAGTATTTTTTAAACGGTTTCTAAGATGAAAACTTCAGTTAAACATCGTTTACAATGAATGTAGGCTAATTTCTTGGAACATACAGGAATTTATTCATCTCTACCCTTGACCTTCAGTCACACTATCCATTCAGCTCAAAATATCCTTGTAATCATCTCCATCTCTAGATCAAAATATCCTCTCCATTTCAAGGTTCACTTAAAGCACCTGCTCTGCAATGAAGTTTGAAGACCACCCCAGTTTGCAGATGTGTGATCCCCTTCTGAACTCCTATAGCACACTATGCTCTCAGAGGACACTCAGCTTCTGCTGCCTCTTCCTCTTCAAAGGATTCTCTGAATACAAGACAGAAAGCGCTTTGAGGGCGCGTATTGTCTCTTTTCACTTTTGTGCATCACTCCACATATATCTCTATTATCGGTGTCTAACAAATATTAGGGCTCAATACATATTTGTAGAATTAAAAGTAAATATGATAATTTGTGTAAGCTTCTTAGCATAATGCTGCCACATGGCAATCTCTCCTTGAAGGTGAGCAATTATTCTTCTCTTAATTAAATTACTAAATAATTACTCAATAAATAAGTCCATCACCTTCTGTATCTATGAGTTTCCGGGAGTCCTCTATAAAAGGATGTGGAGAGAGTTCCCAGAGTCAACATTCATGTCGTTTTCCTCTAGAAAACCCCATTAAATATCTTAACGGAGGCTAACTTCCCAATTCCGTATGAAGCACTTTTTTTTTTGCCCAAAGATACATAATTCCTTAATATGAAGATGTGATACAATAAACATAATAAATAAGGTCTTGCTGCAAACCCATATTGAAATGAATGGCTGCTTGGATCTCAAATGTTTTGATTTCCTATAAATAGGTATGCACATGAATCAGGGAAAAAGGAGGAATCACGTGAGATGAAAGGCTTGTTATAGGTCAAGGGTACAGATCATTGTGTCATTTGTGCATTCCCAACACTCCCAGTGTACTTTACTTAAATATAGTAGGTGCACAACACCTGCACGCTGAACAAACTATTGAGTTCATTTTAACCCCTATGGGATTGCTGTGGTGTTCTATTCTATTTGCACCATTTTACAGAGGATGAAATTGAGGCCACATTAATTTTAACAGGACACGCGATGACTGCATATCTAACTGTTGTACACAGTCAGGACTGTAACTCGGGATCGTTATCTGCCGGTAGAGAATTATTTCTGCAACTAAAAGAACGAGTAGCATTTATTGAGCATTTATTATGTACCGGCCACTTCACATACATGATGGCAAGTCTTCAGGAAAAGCCTGCAAAAGACACGCTATCCCCATATTTGAGTGGAGGAAGGTTAAGAGCTCAAAGAATTTAAGTGTCTTGTTCAAGGCAGAGTGTGGTAAGCAGGAGAGCTAACATCCAACTCAAATGTGTCTGCTCCAAACCCACGGCCTTCCATGTCACACCGCATTAACATTCGGTAATAGCATAAAGCACTGATCAGAGAAGGGATTATGTGGGCTTGTTAGAGAAAGCGGAAATCGCTCATCATTTTACTTTATTAAAAAGGTCAAAAATATCTTCAACTGTACAGTCAAAGCAAGTGTTTACATGCAACCTCTCTCTAGAATCGGGTTTGTAAGTCACTTAGAAAAGGAATCCGTTCCCGCAGAACACGGGAGCTGAGAGCTGAATGATGGCAGGTTACCTCGTGCCCAATGAATCACCAGCTACAGCTTCCACGTCTCGCTAAAGATGAAGAGGTAGGCGGATGAGAGAACAACCAAATCACTACTTAAGGTAAAGAGTTTGCAACGTGACAGGCACATGTTAAAGCCCTTGCTTTTCTACAAGGAGATGGAGCTCCCAGCTAAGACTGTGCCCTCCTCCAGCATCATCCGACTTCCACCCCAAGAGAGGATTATTTAAAATACTGACTCCAAGAGGTCTGAGTTCTTTTGTTCTACCTGAAAGTCTTTAAACTCAGCCATTCTGTGAGGTCTGGGTGCCGGTGCCTATTTGCCACTGACCCTTTGTACCACCTCAGTATCTCGGTTAGCTACCAGAGCCTCAGGTTTCTTCTCTAAGTAATGAGAGGAAGAAGATCAAGTAAGATGATGGAACATAAGGCATGTACCCAAAACCAGACCCAAGTTGGGATTCAGTTTATTCATGAAGATGGATGGTAAATGTCAAGTCCCAGAACAACGAAAGGCAAAGAGGTACATGGAAATCCACCAGATCACCATAGTCTATAAAGATGCAGCAGTAAAGTATCATAATGGCAAAATAGAAGTAAAAGCCTCTGTTAACAAATCTTCTGACACTATTTCCAGTGAGAAAAGGACAAGGCAGTGACCCGAAATACTCAAATTGACTCCAGCATAAAAATATGATAAATAGATATAGATATAGATATTATAGATATAATTATTATATTACTATTATAGATATATATAGAAATAGATATTAACATTTGCCACTCACCTGTTACCTAACAAGGTTTTATAAGGGTTAATAAGTGTAGCACTTTGCAATTTCTTGGAAATAAAGAATAAACACATGCCCCATCACACATGCATATATAGACAAATATATATTTTAACAAACTAAGGATTACTGGATAAATTTAGATTAGGGCACAGCATGCCTAGCATGAGTAGGGTAGGAACAATATGTTCTTGCTTACGACACCAAGCTCATGACAAATGATTCATACCCAGCACCTTTCATGCCAAAAGATCCCCCCAGGTGTTCCACCAACTCTAGCAACACTTCCCATCAAGCTAGACTGCAGTACAGAGGAATCACATCCCTCCCACGGGTGAGGCAAGACAGTCATGTCTTTACACAACTGCACAAGTCCAACAGCGGAGGGGGCAGGAAGAAGATGGGAAGGAGGCGAGAGAAACCTCCAGAATTCCTCACAAGTTTGACAGGCAGCCTATAATTACCATACATTTACACCTTTAAGGCAGGTGTCACTGTAATCAGAAACCCTACTTAACAGGGCTTTACCTAAAGGTGAGACAGGTTCTGAGGATGTGTAGTGCCTGTGGCCCTGAGTGGGTCAGGGGACAGACTGATGGGG
>JAPYYJ010003451.1:0-11546 GCA_028533885.1 Nasua narica | reverse complement strand
TCATATCTAAGATCTATAACGAACTCCTCAAACTCAACACTCACAAAACAGATAATCACATCCAAAAATGGGCAGACGACATGAACAGACACTTCTCCCAAGAAGACATACAAATGGCTAACAGACACATGAAAAAGTGTTCATCATCTTTAGCCATCAGAGAGATTCAAATTAAAACCACACTGAGATACCACCTTACACCAGTTAGAATGGCCAAAATCAACAAGACAGTAAACAACAAATGCTGGCGAGGATGTGGAGAAAGGGGAACCCTCCTCCACTATTGGTGGGGATCCAAGTTGGCGCAGCCACTTTGGAAAACAGTGTGGAGATTCCTCAGGAAATTAAATATAAGCTACCCTATGACCCTGCAATTGCACTACTCGGTGTTTACCCAAAGAAGCAGATGCAGTACAAAGAAGGGCCACATGTACCCCAATGTTCATAGCCACAATGACCACAATAGCCAAACTGTGGAAAGAACCAAAATGCCCTTCAACAGATGAATGGATACGGAAGATGTGGTACATCTATACAATGGAATATTACGCCTCCATCAGAAAGGATGAATATCCAACTTTTGTATCAACATGGACAGGACTAGAAGAGATTATGCAGAGTGAAATAAGTCAAGCGGAGAGAGTCAATTATCTTATGGTCTCACTTATGTGTGGAGTATAAAGAAAATCATGGAAGGCATCGTGAGAAGGAAGGGAAGGGCGAATGGGGGGAAATCGGAGGAGGTGATGAACCAGGAGAGACTGTGGACTCTGAGCAAGAAACTGAGGGTTTGGGAGGGGAGGGAGGAGGGGGAGTGGGTGAGCCTGGTGGTGGGTATTGAGAAGGGCACCTATTGCATGGAGCACTGGGTGTGGTGCATGAACAATCAATCTTGTAACACTGAAAATTTAAAATAAACATATTTGGGGAGAAAAAAAAAGAGAAAAAAAAGAAAAGAAAAATTACCAGTTAACAGATAAAAAAAATGTTATGCTTACTTTTATTGTTGAAATTTACTCATTAGAAGTTAAATGTGATGAAGGCAGAGATTTTCATCACTCATTTTTTTTTCCCTCATGCCTAAAACAGTGTCTGGTATATATTAAATACCCAACGAGTCCAATGCATGAGTGAAGAGCTTGCGGAAAGCATATACTAAGTGGACTATTCTCACTATAATATGTTTCTTTTTCTGTAGATCTTTTTCATGGCACCTAACATAATGGCCAATTTAGTCAAAAATTTGCATTTAAACTTTATCCTCTAAATGTCTATGAAAACATTACACAGATAGTTTGGCACAACATCTTCTTATCATATAATAAGTATTTTATTAACTTAGTATCATAAATTGGAGTAGTTAGACATAGTGAAACGGATACCACTAGGAGAAAAGCCCTAGAAAGATAATGCTGAAGTGTGATGATTTATATAATCTAAAAATCTTGAAGTTCTGAAATACACACACACACACACACACACACACACACTCAATGACACATACTCCAAAAGAAATTTGTTGTGTATATATTAAAACTGATGACTTCAAAATCTTGAGTGTCAAAAATATTTGAACCCAGTGAAATAATGGAGTCTTTGGAAAATGAGTACTTTAAAAGTTTGCATATTACTTACACTATCTACTGAAGAAAGCTCACCAAAAAGTATTTACTATCAACATGCAATCCACAAAAGCATCCATCACATAATCAGCTTTATCTAAATGAAAGACATTTAGATGATAATTAAGTATGATAATTAGGTATGTAATGCGCATCACCAAATACATGAATTCACTTTGAGTTCACAGTGGTAGTTTTAAAGTTAGTAGCTCAAGCTCTGTTAAATCACATACAAATTTCTAAAATCAGAAGTAGTCAAGACTAGCTTGAAGGGATAAAATATTACACTTATTAAAATAATCGATAACCAGTTGAATCAAATAGCTTTTCTCTACTGAGATATTAATGTGTTGATTGAATTATGTTTATACATACAACCAAAACCTCACATTTTATAGTGTGTTCTTATTATGGTATACCACACATGTAAAGATATGTGTTTGTTTAATTAAAATGATACTCAGAGAACATTTTTAGGCATGATTAAAATTTAAAAGTTGAATAAAGGATGAACAGTCATCATCAAGGAGCTTATAATTCATCAAAATTTGTGGTGTGCATATGGAAAAATAAAATGTTATACAAATCAGAGTGATATAACTTTAAGACTACCTAGAGTTAATACATACTAAATATTTTTTAACACTAAATGCACTCTGAAATACACTTTTTAATTAATTAATTAATTAATTTGGCAGAGAGAGAGAGAGACAGCAAGAGAGGGAACACAAGCAGGGGTTGTGGAGAAGGGAGAAGCTCCCTGCTTGGCAGGTAGCCGGATGCAAGGCTCAATCCCAGGACCCTGGAATCATGAACTGAGCCGAAGGCAGATGTTTAATGACTGAAAGCGGAGAGAGTCAATTATCTTATGGTTCCACTTATGTGTGGAGCATAAAGAAAAACATGGAGGGCATTGTGAGAAGGAAGGGAAGGGCAAATGGGGGGAAATCAGAGGGGAGACTGTGGACTCTGAGCAACAAACTAAGGGTTTGGGGAGGATGGGCCTGGGGGGTTGAGCCTGGTGGTGGGTATTGAGGAAGGCATGTATTGCATGGAGCACTGGGTGTGGTGCATGAATAATTAATCTTATAACACTGAAAAAATAAACATATTTGGGAAAAAATTTAAAAAAAAAGAAGCTTAATGACTGAGCCACTCAGGCGCCCTCTGATAAACATTTTATATACAGTATCTCATCTGATCCTAGTTTCAAATCCAAATGCAAGTCTATTATAATCCCCATTCCACAGATGAGACAGCAGTGTTAGAGAGAGTAATATAACAAGCCAATAATAGTGTGTGTTAGAGGAACCTGAATTTAAATCTGGTAGTCAGATTACTATGTTTCAGTGAACTAAAATATTTCTTCCAAAAACATGCATGTTCAGAAATAATTTTAAGGCAGAAAAGACCTATATATTTTTTTGAAGGCAAATGAGAAATATGTCTGTCTTGGAGTCTTAGAAAATGGTGGATTTGGATGAAAAAATAAAACCTTTGAGCATTCAGAAAGAGTGATTAAGTCAAATCAGAATCATTCAAAGAGAATGCCTGTAATTTAGAAATGTCAAAGCTACTACTGGAGTTTCAAAACTAGAGAAATTCACAAGAATTGAATTTTATTTGGAGGTATTACACCAGGAAATCCACCCCTTGTAACTAACAGTTTAAAAGAAAGAATGATCAGTACTAATGGACAGATAGTGAAATTTTAGTCATGAAAAATAGGCAGAAGCTTTCATAACTTGCCTTAAAATCTTTGTTATTGAAATATTTTGCATATTCTTTGAATACATTTTTCAACATTTAGAAAATTTTACAATCAAGTGTTGTTTAGAAATCTTGATTTTTAACTTATGTTTGAAAAATTTTGTTTTTTCTCTTTATATTATTTTGATACTATCTCATATTTTGTGAAATTCCTTTTCCTATGGACCATTTTTCTTTTATTTTCCTTTTCTTTCAAAGATTTTATTTATTTATTTGGCAGAGAGATAGAGAGAGTGAAAGCAGGCAAAGCGGCAGGCAGAGGAAGAGAGAGTAGCAGGCCCTATACTAAGCAGGGAGCCCCATGTCAGGTTTGATCCCAGGACCCTGGGATTATGACCTGAGCTGAAGGCAGACACTTAACCAACTGAGCCACACAGGTGCCCCCTTTTTTTTCCTTTTTACTTAATTTCTTATAAGAGAGGTATAACTGGAAAAATCAAGTGTTTGGTGACACTACTAACTGATGGATAACTTTGAGGCAGTTAGCCTGTGGCAGATAAAGCAAATTCATTGTCTATACTATGTAGCTGTATGGTCCAGTGAATTGAGAATATACATCATAAAGTGAAATAATCTTTGCCTAACTTTTAGCAAATCTCTAGAGGTCATTATCTTTAGTTAAAGGTAACTAAAGGTTAAATATCTTTTAGGTAACTAAATACCCTTTAGGTAAAGTAAATTGTTAATGTAAACTTTTAGGATGTTGGAGAAAAATTCAATTCTGTGAACAAAGTATAATACTGCACTATCTGCATAAAATGTTTGTGGCTTATCTCAGATAAACTATGCTGTCAAAGAAGAATTATACTAAAAGAATTCCTTATATAAAGCACTAGACACTGAAAAAATGCTCATTTGTATATAACAGTAAAAAGTAGGAGGAATGACATCATTGGATGCAGAAAAGAAGCAATAAAATATTCTCTTAGATTTTCCATTTGCATAAATTATATAATAGAATGTTTCCTGTATGGTGATGGCTGTGCATTCAGCTGTAAGTAAGTTAACTGTTATTACTACAGCAAAATTGTGCCATTTGTAGTTATAAAAATGTGAGAGAAAAATGACGAGGATGTAGAATATCAAGCATTGCTAGGAGCAGCAATTTATTATTTATCCATGAAAGGACTTGAAATAGCAAAGCAGTAAGATAAGACGGAGCTTAAGATTGATTTTTTGAAGAATCAGGAAATCAAATGGAATCTATAGAAATACAATAATGGTTAGTAAAGGAAACAAAGTGAATTATGGAGAAGAGCTTGGATATAAACCAGTGTTTGCAATATCTTTGTCAGTTTAGGTTTCTATATGAAATGAAACTTATATGATGGTATTCAAATTACAAAAGAAGACTTGATCTGGCTTGATGTCTGGACTAACATGAGTTTAAACACAGATGTAGTAATGTTCCATTAAAAATAAAATTCCACAAAGCACATTCAATAATCTATAATATGTGTGAGATATATGTGACAGTTGCAGGTGTAGAAAACTTATGTTAACAATATTTGTAAAATTGAGATTGAGAGAATTCACACTGATTATTTTTTCCAGAGATAACTTATCCATAAATATATGTTATTCATGATATTCTTATGTACATTAGAGTCTAGTAAGTTTTTACCTCGGTGGGGATATATGGATATTTAAAATGTCGTTTCAGAGAACACCAAATTGGAAGAATACCATAATACAGTAGATAAAGGTTTGGAAATAGAGAAGGTTTGGAAATTTGCATGTGTAAATGTTTATTAAAGAAGAGAAACTAATTTTCTTTTTTTAGCTATACTATTAATATTAATGATGCCTTCACTGATTTATGATTATGACATAATAGTTTCAATGTAAATTTATGCTCAGAAGGTTTGTGATAAAAGCACTTCCTAATCTGGAAAGCTCCGGGAAATAAACCTCTACTATAAGAAAACACCCTGAAGTCTTGGGAGATAAGTAGGGTAATTGGATTCACAGGTGAGAGAAAATAAAATGGTATTTCAATCCAGTGTTAGCAAAGAGATGATAGCTTCTTCAAGTTCTTTAGCAATCTAATGATACAGATACTAAGCTGTATTCAAATTATACAATGGCACATTATGTAATAAAAATATTTTATTTTATTTTTTAAAATTTATTTTAAATATAGTTAAAATAGTCAAAGGGATAATTAAAGAAAGGTATATTTGTCAAAATGCTGCTCGAATATCACTCTGAGCATTTCAGAGAATTTTAATGTATAAAATTAAATACAAAAGTTTTGGAAAGATGTAAGTGAAAAAAATTAGGTAACCCAATGATGAGAAACTGCAGGGAACATTATCCTTTTTCTCAAGGAAAGAAAAATAATAGGAATGTTGCCCAGAACCAGTGATCCTTGCCACTCGGGCTTCTAGAGCATCTGTCAGTTTTGTGGCTGTTAGAATCAACATTGTTAAAGTTTTGCAGAAGCCAGAAGTCTATAATCCCATTATGCTCATTAGGCCTTTCAATCTCAGATTACCAAAAGATTTTTACTGTTATGGCTACTGCAGAAGTCAGTCTATGGCCTCTGCTACTGAGATTAATGTGTTCACTGTCTGAACCAACTCCATGGGAACTATGCTGCTGCCAGAGGCTGCTGGGAGGGCCTTCAGCTGTTCCTACTGGCACAACACTTCCTAAGGGATTTTTGTAACTGGACACTACAACAGAAACAGAAAGGAAAAACAATTATTTCTTTCTTCCTCTCACTTCAGATCGTCATTTTCTGCCCCTGACTGGCTAGTAAGGAAGTATGAGAAATATAGTTTTCAGGTTTCTACACACTGGTGATATGGAGGGGAGCATGTAAAGGCAAATATGGAGATGAGACCCAAAGACAAATAACAAAGTACAGTGTCTCAATTACATATCTGAGAATTGAAAATTAAAACACATTGTATCATGGAATCCAAGTTGACTGAAATGTTGACATCTCTAACAGACTAGGCACAGTGGCTGGCAGAGGTAGAAATTACCTGGTACAGGGTGAGAAAAATAATACAGCTGAAAATAAAGATTCAGAACAGTAAAGAAACAGTAACCTGAGATTCTCCAAGGTATTTACTATGAATTCCAGAGGAAATCAATTTGAAGAATAGAGAGCAAAACAGAACATTTTTGTTGCATCTCTTTACAAAAAAAGCCCAGCCTTCTTCAAACTAACATCCTCTCCAGGTTTTAGTAACTGTTATCTTCCTTATCCTTTAGGTCTATGGTGGTATTGATACCTTAAATTTATAATTCCTGGGTTACTCTGCTATTCCTATCTTCCCCCCAAGACCTTGTCAAAAATTTTTATTAATTTATTTTAATTCCAATATAGTTAACATATATTAGTTTCAGGTGTACAGTGTGGTGATTCAATAATTCTATACATTACTTATTCTCATGATAGTAAGTGTACTCTTTAATCCCCTTCATTTATTTCACCCATCCCTCACCCACCTTCCCTTTGGTAACCATCAGTTTTTCTGTGTGTTTTGGTTTGTTTGTCTTTCCTTATTTTTTCCTTTGCTTGTTTGTTTTGTTTCTTAAATTCCACATATAAGTCAAATTATATGGTATTTTGTCTTTCTCTGAATGACTTATTTTTCTCAATATTATGTTCTCTAGATCCATTCATATTGTTGCAAATGGCAAGATTTCATTCTTTTTAATGGCTGAATAATATTCTATTATATGTATGTCTATATATCTACATAGATTATCTATATAGATATATCTATCTGTATCTCTATCATCTATATATCTGTATATAGATATATCTATATAGATACATATTTTTGTGAGATTTTATAATATTCTTTGTAATATAGAACATTTGATCAATACAAATTGATTTTTCCAAATTATTCATTAACTAGATTGACTTTTTTCCAGATTGACTCATGGAAACATGAGTACATAATTATTGAGAAACTACACATTTTATTTTATCTAATTTTCTACAAAGTTTATCTAAATTTCAGTTAGTTAATATACAGTGTAATATTAGTTTCAAGTGTAGAATTTAGTGATTCATCATTTATATACAACACCCAGTGCTCATCACAAGTGTCCCTTTAATATCTATCATCTTTGGAATGCATTCCCCTACACATCTCCCCTCCCATGACCCTCAGTTTGCTCCTTTCTATAGTAAAAAGTCTGTTTCCTGGTTTGCTGCTCTTTTTTCCCTTATGTTCCTCTGTTTTATTTCTTAAATTCCATGCATCAATGAAATCATATGCTATGAATTATTTCACTTAGCTCAATCCATGTCATTGCAAATGACAAGATTTTATTATTTTTATGGTTAAATAACATTCCATAATATATATCATATGTAATATAATGTAATTATATGTAATAATAAATAATAAATGAATAATAAATATATGTAAAAATAAATAATAAATAACTTATACATGAGTTTCAACTCCTATGGGTCCAAACATACACATTTAAATTTGTAAAAATAAATAATAAATAACAAATATGTGATAATAAATAATAAATATGTATAAATAATAATAAATTTATATGTAATAAAGTATTTGTATTTTATTATAAAAATAAAAATAGTGAATAATTGTTATAATAAATGACAAAATAAATAAATAATGCAATTATAATATATAATATAGGTAATATATAACATCTTTATCCATTAATTTGTTGGTGGATATTGGGCTCTTTCCATAATTTGGCTACTTTTAATAATGCTGCCATAAAAATTAGTTTGCATGTATTCTCTCCAGTTGGTATTTTTGTGTTCTCTGGGTAAATACCTAGTAGTGCAAATGCTGGGTCATAGGGTAGTTCTATTTTTAACTTTTTGAGGAAACTCCATATTGTTTTCCAGAGTGGCTGCTCCTGTTTGCATCCCCACCAAGTGTGTAAGACAGTTTACTTTTCTCCACATCCTCACCAACACCTGTATTGTTAATTTTAGTGATTCTGACTGGTGTAAGGTAGTTTTGATTTACATTTCCCTGATGCTGAGTGATGTCCAGCATCTTTACATGTGTCTGCTGGCCATCTGTGTCTATGTTTATTAGAGATATACACCTGTGTTCTCTTTTATTGTGATGTCTTTATCTGTTTTTTGTGGCAGGGTCATACTGACATCAGAATGAATTTGGAATTTTTCATTCTTCTTTTTTTGGAACAGTTTAAGCAAAAGTATTACCTCTTCTTTAAATATTTGGTAGAATTTGCCTTTGAATTCATGTGGTCCTGGACTTGTGTTTGTTGGGAGTTTTTATTTTTATTACTGATTCAATTTATTTGCTGGTAATCAGTCTGTTCAAATTTTCTATTCATTTCTGCTTCAGTTTTGGGAGGTTGTATGTGATGAGGTACCTACTGATGCATAGGAGGGGTTTAAATACCTTACTATTATTGTATTACCATTGATTAGGTCTTTTGTGTTTGGTACTAACTGCTTTATGTACTTGGGTGCTCCTGTGCTAAGTGCATAAGTATTTACAATTTTTCTTTATATATTTGCTTCTGTGCTTCCCATTTTTCTTACTCGTACCTGTTTCTAGTTTTTCACCAGAGTCCTCCTTAGCATTTCTTGTAGGATGATTTACTGGTCATGATTTTGTTCATCTTTTGTATGGGGGGGAGATATTTATCTCTCATTCCATTCTGAATGATAGCCTTGTTGGATAGAATATTCTTGGTTGCAGGCTTTTCTCTTTCAGTACTCTGAATATATTATGTCACTCTCTTCTCGTCTGCAAATTTTTCTGCTGAAACATCAGAGTTTCCTTTGTATGTAACTATTTTATGTTCTCTTACAACTTTTAAAATTTTTCATCATCATTTTTTGCCATTTTAATTATGATTTGTCTTGGCATGAGCCTTCTTGGGTAGAATTTATTGGAGGATCTTTGTGCTTCCTGAATTTAGATCTCTATTTCCCTCTCCATATTCAGGAAGTTTGTAGCTGTTATTTGTTTAAATATATTTTCTGCCCCCTTTTCTCTCTCTTCTCCTTCTGGGATCTCTATAATGCAAATGTTACTGTTCTGAATGATGTCACTGAACTCTCTAAGTGTATTCTCATCATGAAATATCTGTCTGTCTCTCATCTGTACAGCTTAATTGCTTTTTTTTACTGTATCCTCAAAGTCACATATACATTCTTTCGCTTCCTGTAGTTTACTTTATATTCTCTCTATTGCATTTTTCATTTAATTTATTGAGTTTTTCATCTATTATATTTTATTTTTTATCTCTTTGTCAAGAGTCTCACTGATGTCCTCCACCATTTTCTGAAGCCCAGTAGTATTTATATAATCACTAGTTTAAATTCTCTATCAGGCATATTAGTTATTTTTGTTTTATTTAGATCTCTTGCTGTGATTTTGTTCTATTCTTTCATTTGAGACACATTCCTGTCTCCTCATGTTGTCTACATCTCTGTCTATTTCTGTGTCTGGAAAATCAGCTACCTCTTGTGCTTTAGAAAGTAGTATCTTTATAAAGATAAGGTCCTGTAGTGCCCTGCACTGCAGTGTCCTTTGTTCACCTGAACCTGGCACTTCAAGGAATGTCTCCTACATGTGTCACTTGTACCCTGCTATTGTAACTGAGTTGCTTTTATTTCAGTCCAGAAGACTGCACTGTCTCTCTGCCTGTTGTAGTGTTTTTGCTCCTGGTGTTAATGAGATTCAGGCAGACTGGCTGAGGAAGTGTGACCTCAGGGGGACTCAGGGACTGGGCAGGGATGTTAGCAAAATTTGAACTGAGCCCCTAGTCCTGGGCCAGATTGCTTGAGGAACTGTGGCTGGGAGTGTGGCATGTTGCAGTGGCCAGAGGTGCACTGAATCTGCATGTGGTGGCTGGGCAAGGCATGAACACATGGCATTAGCAAAATCTGCACTAAACTCAGAGCCAATGCCAGTAGGCTTAGATTGGGCAAGTCCTCAGGAGAATGTGTGGGCACACTGCTAGCAGGTTAAGTAGCAAATGTCTATAACACTACCTCCCAGGAATGGAATTGTTTTTAAGGTGGGGAATGGGGGAGGAAAATGGCACTTTCCAGTTCCTTTGTTCCTGGAGAAGGCCACCAACAAGCTCCAAAACAAGTATAAACAGATCTTCCTCCTGTTTGCCCCAAGTATTCCCTCTTTGTGGGCTGCTGTCACTTTAAGCTTAGGGGCTCAGCTATCCATCACTCTCCTGGTTCACCCAGTGCTCAGTCTGCTGACATTTACGGAACTTGTACGAACCTTACGGAATCCAGTCACTCTTGTTTTCAAAGCCAGATATTATAGGGATTCATCTCCATATGGGTTCCCCAGTGGCTAAGCACATTTTCTCTCCACTTTTTACACAGCATGTTCTATCCTATGGCCTTCACCCTTTCTATCTTCTCAGATGCAGCTTCTTCTCTATATTTACTTGTGGAGTTTGCCTGCTAGTCATCAGATCACTCTCCATTTTATTTACATGATATATGAGTGATATCTAGTTGTGAACGTGGGAAAGAGTGAGCTTAGGGTCATCCTACTCTGCCATATTCCCAAGCTCCTCCCCTTTCCATCTATCTATAAACTTTGAAAACTTATTAAACCCTCTTCCATTTGCCTACTTTGACTACTCTATTTGTTCTTGCTATGTTCTTATAGTTCTATATATGTAATTTTAATGAATATACTTGAGCTTATGACAAGTAAGATGATAAGCTATATAAAAAAAGTAAAAGAAAAAAATAGAATAGAGGTATGACTGAAGGCAGAAATAAAATTTAATACTAGGACAAATAATTATATGGTAGTTTTATTTATATATAAGAAAAAATAGAAAGAAAACCAAAGTCAGCGGCATCACAATTCCAGACTTCAAGCTCTATTACAAAGCAGTAATCATCAAGACAGTGTGGTACTGGCACAAACCAGACACATAGATCAATGGAACAGAATAGAGAGCCCAGAAATGGAACCTCAACTCTATGGTCAACTAATCTTCGACAAGCAGGAAAGAATATTCAATAGAAAAAAGACAGTCTCTTCAACAAATGGTGTTGGGAAAACTGGATAGCCACATGCAAAAGAATGAAACTGGACCATTTCCTTACACCGCACGCAAAAATAGACTCAAAATGGATCAAAGACCTCAATGTGAGACAAGAATCCATCAAAA
>JAPYYJ010003450.1:0-11546 GCA_028533885.1 Nasua narica | reverse complement strand
GTGCACAGCTTAGTCTGTGCTTCTAGGGGAAGGCCGATGAATCCTTCTGGATTGGACGGACTTGAGGAAGAAAGAGACCCCATTCAGATCTCTGGAGTGGGCTGTTGGGTGGTTTTCTCAAAGCGTCTATCTTGGGAACAGATCCAAATGTTCCTTGGGGTTTCCTCTGGACAGAAACTTCCAGTACTATTCTCCAGAGGAAAACCACACTCCAGCCAGAACCCCCCAAACCCAACGAGACCCCAGAGAATCTGGATCAGGCCACAGCAGTCTCACTGGAGAGGCGAAGAGAGCTCTAGAGACATGGAGAAGTTTCCAGTCCATAGGATTGGTTAACTAAGTGAACAGGAGTTCCCTGTGGGATCCCAGCAGAGAACTGACCACAACAGGGGCCACGACCGCTTCCTGTCTCCGCCCACGAACGGACATGCAAGCTTCCAGTGGAAGACCAGGCCTGGGAGACATGCCTCAGGACACCTTCTGGAAAAGGACAGCAACCACCAAAAAGGCAGTTCCCCACCAGGAACCGTCCTGGGGAGTAAGTGCACTGAGTCCGAAGTGAATGCACTGAGTGTCTACCCGGATGGTGCCAAAGCCTCAGGGCAGGAGAAACCTGCATGCCCCTTGGGGGCCACCCCCACCATCCGATGACCGCCTGGACCCCAACCCGGAGGCGGACCCTCAGCCTGGCCCCCGCCCTCAACTCTGCCAACTGCCACGTCCACAGTGCTGCCGCCAGATCGGGCCTGCGATGTCCCTGGGCCCTAACTCTAACCTAGTTTTGGGGTTCTGACCCCCATTCGCGGAGGCCTGGCGCCCCAGCCCTGACACCTGGGAACCCGCATCCCCGCCACAGAACTGCGCCCGCCACCCCGCAGGTAACCGTGTCTACCCGGACAGCGCCAAAGCCTCAGGGCAGGAGAAACCTGCATGCCCCTTGGGGCCACCCCCGCCTTCCGATGCCCGCCTGGACCCCAACCCGGAGGCGGACCCTCAGCCTGGCCCCCGCCCTCAACTCAGCCGCCTGCCACCCCCGCTGTGGTGCCACCAGATCGGGCCTGCGATGGCCCAGGGCCCTAACCCTAACCCTAGTTTCGGGGTTCTGGCCCCCATTCGCGGAGGTCTGGCACCCCAGCCTTGCCACCTGGGGGCCCCGCATCCCTGCCACAGGACTGTGCACGCCACCCTGCAGGAAACCATCCATGCCCAGATGGCGCCAAAGCCTTAGAGCAGGAGAAACCTGCATGAACCTTGGAGGCCACCCCCGCCTTACCACCCCACCTAGTTCCCAACCCAGAGGCAGACCCTCAGCCTGGCCCCCGCCCTCAACTCAGCTGCTCGCCCCTCCCGCCGGGATGCCGCCAGATCGGGTTTTTAGTGGTCCTGGGCCCTAACCCTAACCCTAGTTTCGGGGTTCCAGGCACCTTTCGAGGGGCCCTGGCGCCCAAGCCCTGCCAACTTTGGGCCCCGCGTCCCCGATGCAGGACTGTGCCCGCCACCCCGCAGGTAACCGTGCCGGCCCTGACGGCGCCAAAGCCTCAGGGCAGGAGAAACCTGCATGCCCCTTGGGGGCCATCCCAGCCTTCCTACACCCACCCCGGCACCAATCTGGGGGCGGGCCCTCAGCCTGGCCCCCGCCCTCAACTAAGCCGCCTGCCGCGCCCGCCTGTGTACCGCCAGATCGGGCCTGAGGTGGCCGTCGGCCCTAACCCTAACCCTAGTTTCGGGGTTCAGTCCCCCCTTTCAGAAGCCTGGCGCCACAACCCTGCCAGCTGGGAGCCTTGCCTCCCTGCCAACGACTGCGCCGGCCACACTGCAGGAAATCGTGCCCGCCCGGACTGAGCCAAAGCCTCAGGACAGGAGAAACCTGCATGCCCCTTGGGGGCCATCCCCGCCTTCTGACTCCCACCTGGGCACCAATCAGAGGGCGGACCCTCAGCCTGGCCCCCACCCTCAACTCAGCTGCCTGCCGCGGTTCCCCACTGCAGGAATCCACCTGCAACCCTGCAGGAAACTGGGCCACTCCGTACTGGGCAAAAGCTTCAGGAATGGAGAAACCTCCATGCTGCTAGAAGGACACCGCCGCATGCGGAGGCATGCCTGTTTCCAAACCAGGAGGCTGACACTCAGCCTGGCCCATGCCCTCAACTCAGCCGCCTCCCGTTGATTTCTGGGTCCTGCCAGATCGGTCCTGCTGTGACCGTTGGCCCTAAACCTAACACGAGATTCAGATGGCCACCTACCATTCTTGGAGGCCAGGCCCTCAAGACCAGCAATCTGGGGACCCCGGATCCCCGCTGCAGGACTCCGCCTGCAACCCCGTAGGAAACATTTTCCCCCGGGCGGGGCAAAACCGTCAGGACAGGAGAAAACCCAATGCCCCTAGGAGGGAACCCCCCCATTCCGAGGCATGCCTGTTCCCAAACCAGGAGGCTGAACCTCAACTTGGCCCATGGAATCACCTCAACCGCCAACAACACACAACTGGGTTCCGCCAGATAGGTCCTGCTGCAAACGTGTTCCCCAAAACTAACACTAGTTTCGGATGGCCACCTCCCGATCTTGGAGGCCTGGCCCTCAAGACCTGCAATCTGGGGATCCCAGATCCCCGCTGCAGGACTCCACCTGCAACCCTGCAGGAAATGGTGCCACTCCGTCCTGGGCAAAACCTTCCCGGCAGGAGAAACTTCCATGGCCCTAGAAGGGCACCCCTTCCAAATGAGGCATGCCTCTTCCCAAACCAGGAGGCTGACACTCAGTCTGACCCATCCTCTCCAATCAGCTGCCTGCCGCACACACCTGGGTCCCGCCACATAGGTCCTGCTGGGACCGTTGTCCCTACACCTAACATTAGTTTAGGATATGCACCTACGGCTCCTGGAGGCCTGGCCCCCAAGTCCTGCAATCTGGGCATCCCGGTTTCCCACTACATGAATCTGCCTGCAACCCCACAGGAAACGGGGCCACTCCGTACTGGGCAAAAGCTTCAGGAATGGAGAAACTTGCATGCCCATGGAGGCCCCCTCCCGCCTTCCGACGCCCGCATGGGACCCAACCCAGAGGAGGACCCTCAGCCTGGCCCCCACCCTCAAGTCAGGCTCCTGAAGCGCATGCCTGGGTGCCGCCAGTTCGGGCCTGCGGTGGCCCTGGGCCCTAACCCTAACCCTAGTTTCGGGGTTCCGGCCCCCATTCGAGGAGGCCTGGCGCCCCATCCCTGACCCCTGGGGGCCCCGCATGCCCGCCGCACGACTGCACGTGATACCCCGCAGGAAATCGTTGTGGCCCAGCCCCCGCCAAAGCCTCAAGGCAGGTGTAACCTGCATGCCCATGGAGGCCCTCTTGCGCTTTCCAACGTGGGCATGTGCCCCAACCCGGGGGCGGACCCTCAGCCTGGCCCCCGCCCTCAATTCAGGCTCCTACCGCGCCTGCCTGGGTGCCGCCAGATCGGGCCTGCGGTGGCCCTGGGCCCTAACCCTAACCCTAGTTTCGGGCTTCCGGCCCCGCTTCTGGGAGTCTTGGGGCCCCAGCCCTGTCACCTGGGGGCCCCGCATCCCCAGCGCAGGACTGCGCCCGCCTCCCCGCAGGAAAGCCTGCCGGTGCGGTTGGCGCCAAAGCCTCAGGGAAGGAGAAACCTGGATGCCCCTTGGAAGCCCCCCCCTCCCCGCCTTGTGAGGCCCATCTGGGCCTCCCCCCGGAGTCAGACCCTCAGCCTGGCCCCCGCCCTCCATTCCGCCTCCTGCCGCGCCCGCGGGGGTGCCGCCAGATCGGCTCTGTGGGGTGGCCCTGGGCCCTAACCCTAACCCTAGTTTTGGCGTCCTGGCCCCCCTTCGCGGAGGCCTGGCGCCCCAGCCCTGCCCCCTGGGAGCCCCGCATCCCTGCCGCAGGACAGCGCCCGCCACCCCGCAGGCAAACGTGCGGGCGCGGCCGGCGCCAAAGCCTCAGGGCAGCAGAAACCTGCATGCTCCTTGGAGGCCTCCCCCCGACTTCCGACAGCCGCCTGACCCCAACCCAGAGGCGGACCCGCAGCCTGGCCCCCGCCCTCAAATCTGGCGCCTGCCACGCCTTCCAGGGTGCTGCCAGATCGGGCCTGCGGTGGCCCTGGGCCCTAACCCTAACCCTAGTTTCGGGGTCCTGGCCCCCCTTCGCGGCCTGGCGCCCCAGCCCTGCCCCCTGGGAGCCCCGCATCCCTGCCGCAGGACTGCGCCCGCCACCCCGCAGGCAAGGGTGCCGGCGCGCCGGCGCCAAAGCCTCAGGGCAGGAGAAACCTGCATGCCCCTTGGGGGCCACCCCCGCCTTCCTACGCCCGCCTGGGCCCCAATCCGGGGCGGACCCTCAGCCTGGCCCCCCGCCCTCAAGTCAGCCGCCTGCCGCCCCCACCAGGGCACCTCCAGATCGGGCCTGTGGTTGCCCGGGCCCTAACCCTAACCCTAGTTTCAGGGTTCCCGTCTCCCTTCGCCATGGCCTGGCACCCCAGCCCTGACATTTGAGGGCCCCACGTCCCCGCCGTAAACTGCGCCCGCCACCCCACAGGAAACCGTGCTGGCCGTGACGGCGCCAAAGCCTCAGGGCAGGAGAGACCTGCATGCCCGTTGGAGGCCGCTGCAGTTCTCCGAGGCCTGCCCAGGCCCCCATCCGGAGGCGGACCTTCAGCCTTGCCCACGCCTTCAACTCAGCTGCCCGCGCCGCCCACCAGGGCGCTGCCAGGTCGGGCCTGCTGTGGCCTTGAGTCGTACCCCTAACCCTAGTTTCTGTTTCCTGGCTTCAATTGGCGGAAGCCTGACCCCCAATTCCTGCCGCCTAGGGATCCCACCACCATTCTGCCAGATAAAGTGCCATCCTCAATGATACCAAAGCCTCAGGTCAGGAGAAACCTGCATGTCCCTTGGAGGGCACACAGGGCCCACTGTGTGCACTCCAGGGCAAACCTGGAGGCTGACACTCAGCTGGCCCACGCCCTCAAATCATCCACCAGCAGTGTCGCCAGATTGGACCTGCTTTGGCCCTCAGCCCTAAACCTAACCCTAGTTTTGATTTTCCAGCTTCCCTTCTCGGAGGCCTGGCTCCCAAGACCTGCAACTTGGGGACCCTGGATCCCCCTACAGGGCTCTGCCCACCACCCTGCCCACTGGTAGGCTCTTCCTGCTACATCCTGACAGCTCATTAGCTCACCACCCGGTGCACCGGGCACAATGGTGAGGTGGTGGACGGCTTTTGTGCTTGTTACCACCAGTCCGGAGCCTGGGGAACCGGGCTATCCAGCTCTCTACTGCCTTTTGAGAAAGAGCTCCACCATGTCGTCTCTCGGGGTCTCTCATCCAGTCACTCCCCACTGCCCTCAGGGCGCACAGGCTGCACAGACTCCTCTCCCAGCATCTTTCCCACTGCAGCTCGACACCGCCTCCAGTGGTGGCAAGCCACATTGCCGTGCCTTCCAGGGACTCTGGCACCGCAGCTCACCACTCCCTCCAGTGGCGTGACCCGGCACTGCTGGGCCTTCCAGAGTCCTGCAATGCAGCTTGCCAACGCCTCCGCTGGTCTCAAGCCCCATGGACACGTCTTCCACCTGACACACACGGAAAATCAGGACTGCCTCCAGGGGCAGCCTGACACTCAGCCCTGAATTCAGCCCACCAGGGAGCACGCCCCAGTGCAGGCTGATGGGGCCTGCCATGGCCCTAGGTCCTAAACCTAACCCTAGTTTGGGTTTCCCGGCTTCTGAACCCAGAGCCCTGTCCCCCCAAGCCCTGCAGACTGGGGACCCCGGAGCACGTGGCAGGGTTCCACCCACCAACGCACAGGAATCCCTTCTTGCCCCAAACGACACCAAAGCTTCAGGGCAGGAACCTGCATGCACCCGGGAGGCCGCCCGGCCTTGGGAAGCCCGCCTATCCCCAAACCCATGGGCTGACACTCAGCCTGGCCCACACCCTCAACTCAGCCCTCCAGGGCACCTACCTCAGAGCGACCAGATCGGGCCTGCCATGGCCCTGAGCCCTAACGCTAAGCCTATCTTGGGTTTTCTGGCTTCCATCTGTAGGGCCCTGGACCCCAAGCCGTGAATACTGGAAAACCCGGAATCACGCCACAGGACTCCGCTCACTACCACTCAACAAACACTGGTCCCCGAATAGTGCCAAAGACTCAGGGCAGAAGAAACCTGCATGCCCCCCGGAGGCCACCCTTGCATTCGACGGCCAGCCTAGGACCAAACCCAGGGGTGACAGCCTGTCCCCCGCCCGCAACTAAGCCCTCCAGGCCCCCAGCCTCAGCGTCACCATTTCGGGCCTGCCATGATCCTGGGCCCTAACCCGAATCCTACTTTGAGTTTTCTGGCTTCCGTCCATTGAGGCCTGGCCCTAAAGCCCTGCAGCATGGAGACTCTGCAGCCCCATAGCAACACTCTGCCTGCCACCCTGTAGGAAAAAGTTCGACCCAGAACGGAACCAAAGCCTCAGGGCAAGAGAAACCTGCATGCCCCCAGGATTCCACCTGCACATGGAGCGGAACTCTAGGGAGGGATTTCCTGCTTCCGTCCCTGGAGGCCTGGCCCACAAACCCTGCATACTGGGAACCCCAGAGCCTCGGGGCAGGAAGCAGGTCCAGAAACACCGCCCCCCTCCAAGGTCCCGGACGCCAAGCCCCTTGAAGACAGCAGCAGGCCTCTATCCAGGAGAATTCCCAAAAACTCCCCTCTCACTTCACCAACAATGAAACCACAGAGAAAATACGGCATGTCCAAATATCAAGAGGATCCACTGAGTGACACTAGCAACTTGAGCTTCCCTTTTAAATTGCCCAAGGCTCCTTGGAATCATTTTCAGTTGTCCCTCTGCCCTCATGATAACTCTGGGATGAAAAGATAAATTAATGAGGAAACATCACCTCATGAGAAGATGTCATCCAAGACTCTTTCTGACCACAAAACGTCTATTAAACCGAGATACTGGCCCCACCACCAAACCTAGTCCTAATGGAATAAACACTGGGGGATGAAGGAACAAATACTATGTTAAACAGACACACACACACACACACACACACACACACACACACACAGAGTCAATCTCCTCTTCCCTTTTAATCCAAGGGATTGCCTGGAAGAGATAATCCACATACCTTTGTACGCCAGCAATGAGCAGAGAAAATGGGACCCCCGGCCAGGTTCTGCCTGCAGACAGGCTCAGGAACTCTTGCACTCACTCTAGATTGCTGACAGCTGCTTCAGTTCGACTTTGTGGCTCGACCATTGACAAGAGAATGGCCCAAGAGTTTTGGATTCAAGAGAAGTTTGACCTCCCGTCCTGATGGGGATGAGACCTTGTGCCCAGTGTACCTGCTGCATTCTCTGAACGCTGATGTCCTGGGAGAAGCTGCATGACGGACTCAGACGCTGATATTCCAAACTTCGGTCTCGTGGAGCCAGAGTGGAGAAGTGTTGTCAGCTGGGGAAGAGAAGGCACCTCCCACCTGAGGCCTGCACACATGCTCCAGATCCTGAGAGAAGGGGAAACACATGATTGTTTAAGGAGAAATGAGCTTCATTCTAAAGTCGACCAATGCCACTTCCCTTTGTAGAGAAGAAAAGTTACAGAAACAAAGAACGGCAGGCAAGAAAGAACGGCAGGCAAGAAAGAACGGCAGGCAAGAAAGAACGGCAGGCAAGAAAGAACGGCAGGCAAGAAAGAACGGCAGGCAAGAAAGAAAGGCAGGCAAGAAAGAAAGGCAGGCAAGAAAGAAAGGCAGGCAAGGAAAGAAGGAAGGAAGGAAGGAAGGAAGGAAGAAAAAAGGCAGGAAAGAAAGAAAGGCAAGAAAGAGAGAGAGAGAAAGAGAGAGAGAGAGAGAGACAGAGAGAGACAGAGAGAGACAGAGAGAGACAGAGAGAGACAGAGAGAGACAGAGAGAGAGAAAGAAAGAAAGAAGAAAAAAGAAAGAAAGAAAGAAAGGAAGGAAGGAAGAAAGAAAAAATGGAAACAGCTCAACTCATCATGGGCTGGGTCGGATTTCCTGCAGGTTCCAGACCCCACTGGTGGGCCCCTCCTGCCCCATCCTGACAGCTCCTGACCATCCAACCCGGGGACACGGGGCACCATGGTGAGGTGGTGGACGGCTCTAGGACTTGTTACCACCACTCTGGAGCCTGGGGAACCAGGCTATGCAGCTCACCTCTGCCTCCTGGAGAAAAAGCTCCACCATGTCGTCTCTCAGGGTCTCTCATCCAGTCACTCCCCACTGTCCTCAGGGCGCACAGGCTGCACAGACTCCTCTCCCAGCGTCTTTCCCACTGCAGCTCGACACCGCCTCCAGTGGTGGCAAGCCACATTGCCGTGCCTTCCAGGGACTCTGGCACCGCAGCTCACCACTCCCTCCAGTGGCGTGACCCGGCACTGCTGGGCCTTCCAGAGTCCTGCAATGCAGCTTGCCAATGCCTCCGCTGGTCTCAAGCCCCATGGACACGTCTCCCAACTGACACACACGGAAAATCAGCGCTGCCTCCAGGGGCAGCCTGACACTCAGCCTGCTGCCGGGCTCCGCCCGCCACCCCGCAGGAAACCTTGCCAGCCGAATGGCGCCAAAGCCTGAAGGCAGGAGAAACCTGCATGCCCCTTGGAGGCCCCCCGCCACCTTCGGAGGCCCGCCTCGGCCCCAACCCAGAGGCAGACCCTCAGCCCGGCCCACGCCCTCAACTCAGCCAACTGCAGCGCCCACCTGGTGCCACCAGATCGGGCCTGCTGTGGCCCTGGGCCCTAACCCGTAGGCGGACACTCAGCCTGGCCCACTCCCTCAACTCAGTTGCCTGGAACACCCACCTCGCACCGCCAGGTCCAGCCTGCTGTATCCCTAGGCCCTTACCCTAACCCTAGGTTGAGATTCCAGGTTTATTTTCCCGAATGCCTGTCCCTAAAGCCCTGCAACCTGATGACCCCAGAGCCCTGGGGCATGACCTCACCAGCCATCCAACAGGAAACTGTGCTGTCCCCAAGGGCACCTTACCCTCTGGGCAAGAAAAACCTTCATGCCCCCAGGAGGCCACCCCCGCCTCCAGTGGCCCGCCTGGCCCAACCCGTAGGCTGACACTCAGTCTAGCCACAACCCTCAACTAAGACCCCCCTGCCCTGGGCGCCCACCTAGGCCCCACCAGTTCAGACCTGCCATGGCCCTAGGCCCTAACCCTAAACCGGGGTTGAGTTTTCTCGCTTCCATGCCCCGGAAGGCCTGGCCCTTAAGCCCTGAAGCCTCTGCACACCTGAGCCCCATGGCAGGACTCCGCCCACCACCCCACAGGAAACCATGTAGTCTTGAATGGTGCAGGCAGGAGAAACCTGCATGCCCCCAGAGGCCACACCCGCCTTCAGCGGCCTGCCTGTGTTCAAAACCAACCTGGACCCCCGCCCTCAACTCAGCCCCCTGGGCTCCTGTCAGCACTCCTCCAGATAGGGCCATCCGTGGCTCTGGGACCTAATCTTACCCCTAGATGGGGTTTTCTGGCTTCCGTCCATGGAGGCCTTGTCCTCAAGTCCTGGTGACTGGGTACCCCCAAGCCCCAAGGCAGGAATCCGCTGGCCACCTAGGAGGAAACATTTCTGACCAAAATGGGGCCAAACACTCAGGACAGAAGAAACCTACATGCCCCTTGGAGGCCACCCACACATTCGACATCACTGGATTCCCACCTGGGAATCTATCACTTCCCCTGTCCCGGGGCCTTGGAGTTCGCCTGAGTCTCACCTGTCTCACCACCATGCCCATAGGCCCTAACCCTAACCATGACCCTGCCTACAGTTGTAACCCTGACACCGACCCTATTCTGAACCTAACCCTAACACTGAACATAACTCAAGATTTTAACCCTAATCCCTGTGTCTTAACTCTAATCTTATTCATCATTTGTTATGGAGGTTTTTTTTTATAAAACCATGAGCATTGCCTTCTAGCCTATGGATGTCTGCACCCAAACTATCTTCACATCTGTAACTGGCAGAGCTCAGTCCCCATTGGGAAAGGTTGCCTTGGGTCTAGGGCTTACCTGTAATTATAGATCCCAGGTGTCCTTGTCAGGAATACTCCTACAGCCCAAGTCAATGAGCCCTGGAAAGTCAATCCAATCTCCTCAGCTGTACCTTTAGAGAGATAAGCACATTTTCATAGGATAGGGCATGAATCCACTCCCAAGAATCCAGTTCCAAGACCTAGCTTTTCAAGATTCTTACCCTGCCCAAGTTCCCGCCTCTGTGGACCTCCATATTTTGTGCATGGCAGTACATACCTCCAGCCTGCCAGTGTTAGCTGGGGCCCCTCAGGCATGTTGGGGACCCGCTGGCTACATCCACTTGCTTGATCGTCTGGCTGTTGGGCTCAAAATCCCACCACGATTTCCTCAGCAGCTCTTTTAATCTGTGGGAAATCAACCCCGGACTTGCTGCCTGATTTGATTCTTCTGCTTCGTCAGCCCTCACAGGTTTCTCTTGTAGGATGATAACAAGCTACCCAATATGTAATGCAGCCGCACCCAGCAACGAGGCCCACTCTCCTCCACCTCAGTCTTCAAGGGAAGTAGGTGCATTTGGGTTAGTTCAGGCTTGGAAATTGGGAGACTCCGCATCGCCCCATGAGCTGCTCCTGAGACTAGGGTTCTCCTGAACTTTTCGCTGCATAGGTCCCTGGCTGAATCATCCTGTGCGTGACAGGCGTGTGCGGTATGCACTCATCAGCCAGCCTTGTGTGTCCAGGCCCAGAGAAGCCAGTGGAGTTCTGACCTCCCCCAAAAAGTATGTGACCTCTTAAAAGGAGGGCCCACACTCCTGAAAATCATTTCGTGGTGGCAGATTTCCGCATTTGGACTGACTGCACGCTGGGGATGCTGACTTACACAGCATCAGCACCACCAGCTGTTTTATTGGGGTGCCCAGCGAGTCTGTGGAGCCTCGCACTGACAAGTCTGTGCAGCTTCCTCCAGCTCGGCCCCCAGGGGGAACAGGTGCACTTGAAGAGGATAACTTCCGGAATTAGGCAGACATTAGGTGCTCCAAGTAGGCAGCTCCCAGGGCAGGGCCTCTCCCTAGAGCTGTCCTATTTCAGGTCCCTGGCTGCCTGGATCTGGCCAGCTTGTGCACGCACACAGCCCTCAGCCTGCAGAGGCCAGCCTCTGGAAACCCACAGGTCTGTTGAATCAGGGCCAGTTTGGACCATCGGCATACCTCCCGGGGAGAGAGACACACCTCTGAAAATCTCTCAAGCAGCACCTTCAGACTCACAGGAGTCAGAGCCCTCTGAACTGGCTTCCCGAAGGGGTCTCGGGTCTCCCTTATTGAACACAGCCCAGACATTCCCTAACTCTCAGCCGCCTCTTCCGACCGTCTTGACTTCTGGCCCATCTCATCTGAGATGGGTATGGCCATACCACGTCTCTGCTGGTTACTGTGTGTGTGGAGGATCTTTTCCACCCTCTCCCTTTAACCCTCTTTGTGTCACTGGGTCTCAAGCTCCTGTAGACAACATGCAGCTGGATCTTGTCTGGTAAACCATTCTGCCAAGTTCTGCCTCTAACC
>JAPYYJ010003449.1:0-11548 GCA_028533885.1 Nasua narica | reverse complement strand
ATAAATATTTCTACAATGGAGAAATACAACTTATTCATGGTAAGGAAGATTCAATGCTGTAAAGATATGACTTCTTGAATTAATTTAAGTGAAAATACCAAAGGAACATTTACTGAAGAAAATGTTTCAGGAAAATGTTTTAAGTGAAAATACCAAAGGAACTTTTTCTGGCTGAAGAAAATGTTTCTGTAGTTCACCCAAAAGTATACATTTGTGAGAAATTAGGAAGTTTTGAAAAAGTGAGAAATGTTTAGTTCTTTCTTAATTATAATCTTAGCAATGAAAATAGTGTGGTTCTGCAAGAGATATAAATTAGAGAAGCAACTGAACAGAATTTAAATATAAAAAGCAATGAATTTAAATGTAAAAACTAAAATCAAAATTGTAGGAAAAGTATATTTTAGAAATAGAATTTCGATGAGAAAAGTCTTTTTTTTTAATTTATTTTAGAGAGCATGCACACGAGTGAGTGCAGGAGAAGAGGGACAGATACAAGCAGACTCTGCTGAGCACAGGAGCCCCACACAGGGCTCAATCTCATGGACCCCCATGACCCAGAGATCATGACCTGAGCCGAAATCAAGAATCAGCTGCTTAACCAACCCAGCCACCCCGGTAACCCTAGATGAGAACGGTCTTTCTAATATATCACTAAAGCTAGAATGCACAAAAACTTTCAAAATAAATTTTATTTACAAAATAAATAAGATTTAAACTTCTTAGTGGCAAAAAAAATACATCTTTAACAAAATTGTAAGACGATTCTAAATGGGGAGAAATTCATATTGGCATCACATCTGACAAAGGATTAAAATAATATGCAAAGAGCTTTTATAAATCAATAGAAAAAAAGGACCCAGAAGACATAGAGAATTCATGAGAAATGTAATTTTAATATTATCTATATTTACTTATTTATTTTTAAATATGTATTTATTTATTTTAGAGAGAGAGAGCACAAGCAGAGGGAGGGGCAGAGAGAGAGAGAAGCAGACTCCCTGCTAAGCATGGAGCCCTGAGGGGGTGCTCCACATGGGGCTTGATCTCACAACCCTGAGAGATCATGACCTGAGATCATGATCCAAGCAGAAATCAAGAGTCCGATACTCAACCAACCGAGCCACCCAGGCATCCCTGGAGAGTGGTTACTTTATATGCTATTCATGGGACTATATACATTCTTTCACAATTTCTGAAACAATATGACAATAAACATCAAAACTATTAGTACATGAAATATTTTGACCCAACAATTTCAAATCTGGAAATTTCTTTTGTAAGGAGCCCTATGAAGCAGGTGCTGTCCCCATCATGAACGAGGTCCATGAAGAACATGGAAGTTGGAGCAGTCACTAACTAGAGGGCCACAGATGTCCTTGCTTTGACTCCAGAAGTGTTTTTGCTTTATGTTAAATTTAGATCAACTGTTAAAATTTGAAGTTTCACATAAAAACAGTGGATTCCTGGTTTCTCTCCAAATTCAGAAGGTCTGGCATATTAGAGCCAGAGATAGCCTTAACTATGGCCACCTGGAACTACGTAGCAGCTGCCCCTTTGAGACAGGGTTTGTGCTGTAAGGTCCATCCCAGACCCTATCACTTCTAAACTTGGCTCATCTCATTCACTTGTATCGAGTTGACCTTCGGATTTGCAGTTCCTGAGTTAAGGTATTTGCTAATCAACAGAAGACAGACAATTCAATTCTGGCTCCTCTACCTTCAAGCCTGAGATACACAGTATTTTCGTCTACAAAAAGTCTACTTTTTCATTTATGATTCTTCCTTGATACCCAGTCCTGGGTCATGATTTCTCCAGTCGTTTTATAATCTTATATCTCCTAACTCAAACATCTGCTTTTTGGTTTGGGACCTGGAACTCTGAAGAAGAGAAATGTGTAGGCATAACAGTTGGGTGGAATTTTCAGTTTGTCACATGAATTGCCTCTCCATGTAATGGCAGTTCCTGGCTCTCCTCATCAGATACTTTTGTAATTACTTTCTCCCAAGTCATGATAGATCTGCTGCGGTTGGAGACTCGATCTATTAACTCTCAGTTTCATCAGCAGCTCCAACAAAATTTTCATTCTGCCACTCTTTCTTCTTGAGCTATGACTCTCTGTGCCGGGGATTTTCTCTTTTTTTCCAAATAGCAACGTAGCCTGATTTGTATTGGAAATCTGTCAAATTGCATTAACCAGTTTTTGATTGAATGAGCAGTTTCCGAGCCTCTTTCTCGCAGCGGTCATAGAGCAGAACTGCACAATCTGTTCGCGTGGTCTCAGGCAGGTGTTTTTGTCTTGACTAAAGTTTGTTCTTTATACCAGTCTGTCTGGAGATTGAAATTTTTCTCAGGAGGATTATGAGAGTAATTCAAGGAAAAACAGATTTTTTTTTTCTTTTTTCACAACAGCAACTTTACTTTGTGCTTATCAGTTAGCCCAAACCCTGTAAGTTACATGCTTAGTAGCTCAGCAAAGCTAAAACTATGGTTGTGTGCAAGGGGGGAATGAATGCTGATCTCAGAAAATGAGATGCTTTAAAAACAAAATTTAAATAATAGAAAGGCCTAAAATGTAACCACTGCTCATTGTGAGTTGGTAATTTAAATTTGGACTTGGATGATGTTCGTAATTGTCTTTTGGCAAAACAATTTTATGGTAAAGGAGTGGGCTTTACTGCTGGAGGGAAATTAGGGGGCAAACACCTTATCTTACATATAAGGAAACTTATACCAAGAAAGTTCAGGAAACACTAACCAACATGGCACTGCGGAATAAGTACAACAATGGTAAGAATATTAATCTCATGCATTTGGGTCATCACAGACCCAAATATACATCATTTAAAGCACAAAACTCCTGTATTCCAGAAGCTTAAGATCAAGAATGGAAGGGAATATGGGACATGCACACACACACACATACACACACACCCTAAAACAAACATCACATGAAGACAATAGACTCCCTCCAGATTAACAAACCCTAGTGGAAATGTGTCATGATCTTCAGTAAATGTTAGTTCCCTCTGAAACAAGGAAACATATTGGTTTCCATTAGTCCTAAATATCAACACATGCACACTCACCTACAATAGATGGTTCTGTGTGCATTACCCCTATGTTGTGATTATTTTTGATATGATGAAGTGAAAGGTTTTAGCTCATTGAGGTTCAGACATGAAACAATTTTATATATTTTTATATATATTTTATGGATATTTTATATATTTCAACAACTAGGCATAAATCTGTCTCACTAACTATTCTCTTACTTGAGAACAGTTAGATATGCTTGTCTTAAGGAGGCAGGTTAGGGGATGGGAAAGGAGACTAGAGGTTAAGAAAGGTTCCATGGAAGAGTATTGCTTTCTCTTACAAGCCATTCTAAAGATTTGAGGGGTTATCAGTGTTTAGAAGAAAAAAGATGGGATGGTGGAAGTTCTGCCACCCTTCTCCTGGTAGGCTAAGTACAGGAGATATTAAAAATATTTAACAAATCTTACAGTTCTAGTTTAACATAAAAATCAATAAAAACTAAAAAGATGTTTATGTTCCAATATATTTTCTAAATGAGCTAAATTCTATATTAGAAACTATATAAATTATAGATATGCAATATATGATTTGAATATATATATGCTTGCTACATGGAAATGTTTCAGTGTTTTAACATCCCCTAAAAAAAAAAAAAAAATCCCCTAGCTCTCCAAGACAATGTAGAACTGCATGATTGGGCCCTTAGTTTCTTAGCCTCTTTTCTTGCCACTGGGCTCTCCAGCCTCATCAAACTTCTTTCCTCTCCTTCCATGTGCCATGCCGCCTCATTCCTCCCTGCTTTTCCCACACCACTTCCCCCGCCCAGGATAGACCGCAGATGTTTCCTGCCTGGCCAATGTCTCATCATCTTTCAAAAGCTATTTCATGCATTTTTTCAATGAATAAAGGATCGCTAGCTTTGGGATGCTGGTTCATTCCTATCTCTTTCCCAGTGATAACTAAGTCTGTCATTTAAGGCATCATAAAACTCCTAGAATAGTATTTTAGAGCTGGGGTCCATCCTTTGACCACATGGACGCCTTCAGCATGGGTGAGAGTGTCCCAGCTTGTGCCATTGCACGAGCCGTCATAGCAACCATACAGAGAACACTTGCTCCTAGTGTAATTTGAGGTTCATAGACCTTCTGTAAAATATTTGGATGGGGACCTGTACTGCTCTCTGATGAAATGCAGCTGATGCTAAGACAGTACGCAGCCAACAACACTTACCTCCCTCTGCGAGCTCTGCTGCGTGCTCTCCCTCAAGCTAAAAGGATGAATGAACAGAATAACTCAAGGACACACACAAAAGAGTGTGTGAAACAAGAAGAGAGTGCCAATGCTGTGGAGACCCAAGGAGCTTCCTCTTCCCAGGAAAGAGCAAAAGGAAAACAACTCTTTTTCAGAAGGAAACTTGTTTCTGAACAAGATTCGAGCATTTGTGAAGCTAGAATAAAGATTTGTAAAGAAGGAACAAATCAAGACCTTAAGGCAAGTTTTAGGAGATCTGTGACATGATGCTAACTGGTTTGATAGATAATAATTTAACAATTAAACTACTGAGATTTCTGTAGGAGGACTTTTGTAATATTTCTTGGGACTTCTTTCTACCAAACAACAAAATACTTTGAATGGTTCTACAACTGCAACCACTTCTAAATATTTGTTTGGAATTGCATATTAACCATCACAGATTTGTATTCATAATAAAATGGAGGGCAAGCCAGATGGGATTCGGAATGCAAAAACACATATTTTTTCTATTTTGAATTATCCATGGTTGAAGAAAATTACCAAACAAGTTAGGTTTCCTTAGTTCCACTTACCACAGTCCTTCCTCCATGCCCTGCTCTCCTTCTCATCCTTCATATGGTGGAAGTGGGCCAAGGGAAAGGTCTAGAAACACAATGATAGAGTGGCTATCAGGGAAAAGCACTCAAGTTGTGATATCAAATCATAAATATAAGAGGAAAATGAATAAATAAATTTTATTTCATTTTATTTTCAGGATAATATTACTACTTACTGTACAATTTCCAGTGGATTCTTCTGAATAATTTTATGTTTTTTCAGCACATGAAGTTTTACCATTTTCCTGAGAAATTTTACTTGTTATCTTCAGAATAAATATGTTCTGCTCTGTTTTCTTTTGACCTTCCTAATTATCGCCCTGTAAGACTATATCTACTTACTTTATTCTCTTTGACCTTGTCATGAATAGGTGAAGCACCTTACTATCTTCCTTTTCCAAAAACCCATTCTGCTTAGTATTTGTATTTCTATAATACTTGGGCTAAAGAACTAGCTCTTTTCTAATCTTTTATGGGTTAATTTTTTGAAATTTATTTTCTGAAATCTTCTAGCAAAGAAGTTTATGGATATGTGATGTTGAGAGGAGAACAATTTAAAATACATTTTGGGGCACCTGGTGGCTCAGTGGGTTAAACGGCTGCCTTCTGCTTTGGTCATGATCCCAGGGTTCTGGGATCGAGCCCTGCATCGGGCTCTCTGCTCAGTGGGGAGTCTGCTTCTTCCTCTCCCTCTGCTCCTCCCCACTGCTTGTGCTTTCTCTCTCTCTATTTCAAGCAAAATGAAATGAAATAAAATCTTTAAAAAATAAAATACATTTTGAAGATAATTTTTTAATGGCCAGTTCTAAGGTGCACTATCAACATGGGCAGTACTGGCTCCTTTCTGCCTCAGAGATCACTGTGGAGAGTTTATGTCTCCATGTATCATCAGCCTCACATGTAGGCAAAGTAAGTGCAATATTACCTAGGATGATGTCAGGGACCTGTGGGGACCCCATATTCTTCCAAATGTTTATATCACTAGTCCCCTAAAAGTTTTTTTTAAGATTTTTAAAATGATTTTATTTATTTATCTGTCATAGAGAGAAAGAGAGAGAGAGAACAAGCAGGGGAAGCAGTAGGCAGAGGAAGAAAGCAGGCTCCCTGCTGAGCCAGGATCCTGATATGAAACTGGATGCCAGGCCCTGGGATCACAATCTGATCTGAAGGCAGATGCTTAACTGACTGAGCCACCCAGACGTTCCCACTAAAAGTTTTTTAATTCTTCAGCTAACAGCTAAACCTTTAGTTCCACAAGAAACACTAAATTTTAAATTCTAACTAACCTAAGAGAAGTGGACAAACCAAAATGCAAAGGTACAAGAGATTAATATCTCTTTGATGAGGTAAATTTTTGAGGAGCAGAGGGAAGGCATAGGACTGGCACACAACTATAATGGGCTCAATGGCAGGACTTACCTGCCAAAGTGAGAAATGACAAGAAGGGAATCTTGGAAAGTTAGAAGAAATTTATATATATATATAAAATTTTCAGAATTCCTGGCTGTCAGAGTTGATTTCAGGTTTTTATTTTTAGTTACTTTCTACTTCTTTCAAAGCACTTTTCTCTTCTAACTAGAAAGAAACCATGGTGGCTACCTGAGCCCATATGTCTTTGTTTCTTTCTTATTTTTCTTTCTTATTTTCTTTCCCTCTAATGAAAACTCTTCTCTTCATGTCAGACAAACATTTACCAGGCACTGTCCCAGGTGGTAGAGTTTCTAGAAATATCACATCATCTCTAACCTCAAAGAACCCAAACAATATTCATTCATTCCATGCACACAGAATTTCCCATCAGGATTGTCATCTGTTAGTCCTAAGTATGAAATTCAACTCAGAGCCACCAGATATTTTAGAAAAAGTTTCTGCCATGAAAGAGATAGAATATACCAGCCACAACCAAATAACCAAAAAGAAAGAGTAAATAACAGAAGAGTCAATAGTATAACTAATGTTTCATAGGCATGCTATTGCATTTATAAGAAGGAAAGAGGAGGATGATATAGAAAAACCAAAGAAAAACCAGGAAGAGAAAAACCAGGATTAACGTCACTCTGCACAATTGTTTAAAGTAAATAAAAGTTCGGCAAGTTGAGGAACACATATAAAAAATAGCAGAGAGAAGATCAGAAACTTAGAGCACCATCCCTGACCTCCAACATCTGAAGAACAGCAATGCTGAAGAACAACAAAAATAAAAACAGGGGGTGACAATGGAAGGATATTTCCTAGAACTGAAGGGCATATATTTGCAGAATAAAAGATCACTATGTGCACAGGTGTTAAATGAGAAAAACACCCATTCTAAGGCACAACTTTGTGAAATACTGAAACAAATGGAAGACTTTTCAAAACGTCCAGATAGAAAAATCAGGTCATACAAAGGACAGAGAATAAGAATAGAACCAATTCTCCTGACAGCTATAATGCATCTAGAAGATACTAGAGCAGCAATGCCTTAAAATTATTGAAGAAAATGGTTTTTAAACCTAGACATCTATATTTGGCTAAACTATCAATGAAATATAAGGGGAGACTATAGTCTTCAGTGGCAAAAGGTCTCAACTGGAACTTTAATGGAGAATGAACTCCATTAAGTCAAAGGTGTAAATAAATATAGTGAAAGTCAGGGGACCCAAGGAATGGAGAACCTAGCAGAGGAAATAGATAAAGAGAATTCCTTGGTATTCTTCAAAGAGAAGTCCCAGAAACACAGTGGTATAGCAGCCTGATGGGCCATCAACCAAATTTGGCAGTAAGATACTCTCTAGGAGGAATGGATCCAGAACAAAAAAGAGTAATCAGAGAAGTAAAATGAGAAGAAAGAGGAGAGAAATATATACACAGGATGTTTAGATTACCTAGCAAGTTTGACCAGGTGGAAAATTAGAAATTAAAAGTAAATAATAAGCTTTTGGAAGGTTTGGGAAGATTTAGCCAGATAAGCAAAGAAAGCTAAGCAAATGAAAGAAAGGAGGAGGAGGAGAAGGGAGAAAAAAAAAAAAATCAGAGAAGGAGAAGCAGCAGCCACAATGAACTACAGGTACATGACAGCAGCAAAAGTACAAGAAACAGAATCCAATCACATTCTATTACTCAACTCTGTGACAGTGCTTGCTGTCCTATTGAATATAAATTTAATAAAGTGAGCGAACTCTTTAATGTAATTACTGAGGCAGGCAAATAAATGTATGTGTGAAGAGTGATATACAAGAGTGAAATCCTCGTTTCAGGTAGAAAAGAGTCAAAAATAATTGTCTAAAATTGAGCCATTACAGAAGAATGGTTTAACTATACTATTTTCAAATATGGAAGTGGATACTAGAATAGCTAAAAGAGTAGGAAGTGCTAGTGTCTATAAGGGAATATTGTGAAAGCCTTTGTAAAAAACCAAAGGGTTGCTGGGTGTTGCAGTGGGTTAGGTGTCTGACCCTTGGCTTTGTCTCAGGTAGTGATCTCAGGGTGGTGAGATCGAGTCCCAAGTTGAGCTCCATGCTTAGGGCAGAATCTTCTTGTCCCTCTCCCTTTGCTCCTCCCCCTGGTCATGCTCTCACTTGCTCTAAGATAAATAAATAAATTTTAAAAAATATTTGACCAAAAATCACTAGAGGACTTCAACAGAGAATCCTGCACTGCTGAAACATATCATTTGTGGTTATAAGATCCTATAGGGTTTGTGCTTTTCATTGTTGTTCCTTGTCATACAACTGTGTAGAAGTGGAAGTAATTTGTAGGAAACATTGTAATGCAAGTAATTTCTGATGGTCTTGTGTGTTTGTCAGTTTTGGGAGTCTTCTTTATACCGGTTTCCTCATTAATGAGTTAAATGAAATCTCTGTTATATGTTCATTTTATAACTGGATGAGGGTGGTGATTGTATTACTTTTGAGAATTATTCTTTACCATCTGTGGGGGTGGCCATTAGTGACAGGAGGAGTGAGGCACAGGAGTTCAGATTTTCAAGGCAGACCTTTGTTCTGTTTAACTTTCTAACTAAGCACACATTGTTTGATCAAAATAATTAAATTTTAAAAATCATTTTTCAATATCCATCATGGAAATTAAAATATTAAAAAATGATGAGAACCGTGTAAAGTGCTTAGCACTCTTGAATGGAGATACTTTATGTAATGGGCTGAAGTAATTAAGTCGAGAGTGAGGCAGGTGAGTGAGCATAAGGAAATCTGAAGCATATGGCTGCTCAATGCTTCTTAGGAAAAGTACGAGCTACAGGACACAGTGTTTAACTAACTGTATCTGAAATCCTGCCAAAGTCAAAACTTCCAAAAACTTTCCCATATTTTGACACTTGGTTTGCTCAAAACTAAATAATATTCTCTGGATTGTATTTTTCTTGCCTCATCGTCCTGTAAGAAAACTCCCCTTCTTTTTTTGCTCCAAATGTACTTTGATGCTTCCTTTTCACTTTGCCCGGTTGTTTTTCTCACATATTCTTAGTTGCATCACTTGTGACCTAGCGTCTCCCCATGTGAACCTCAGACACTGTCTTTTTACCCTTCTGGGCTCTACACATCAGTGTGTCCCCAGAACACTATCTAGCAATTGCCTAGCAAAGGAAACTATGGGGTGAACCACATCAAATGACAATCTCATACCACACTGTAGGATAAAAATACCATCAGGACTGGTACAAAGTATATCATCATTGTGTCTAACACAGAACGAAAGGTATTCAGGGCAAGAACTGTGTCTCCTCAGTGACGTTGTGTACAGCACAGAAAATGTCAACAGTAATGGATCAATAATAATTAATCCCATTTACTGCAAAAGTACTCAGCATGCTCTCAGCCAAAGGGAAGAAACAAAATAGCATGAACTTCAATCTCAAATAAAGAATATATTTTATAAATATCTGACTTTGGATATAACATTTGGCAATTCATACAAGTGAAAAGAGGTCTTCAGGTGATATTATCTATGTAAAGTAGTTGGAGCCTTAGAGAGCTATTTTATTTAAAGGAGTTCACTAATCTGACAAGTTTGCCAAAGTCCTAGTTAAACATGTGCAGTTCACATTCACTCCCAGTGACATCAAGAGATCCAAATCTTCTTTTCTCTTTCTTTTCCTTTCAGGGCTTGGTAGCCATTTTTAAGGTCAGTACTTTCCATTCCAGATAAGCCAGAGAAAAGAATGGTTAACTTAAGTGACAGCAGTCTCTCTGCATGCAAACTTTGTTTATAAGCAGAAACTAAAGAACCTCAATGAGAATATTTTACTTGGTAAATGGCTGACCTCAAAGTCTTTCCAAGATTCTGATTTAGATGATCTCTAACTTCTCTGCCAAACTGCATATCCAGCAGTATGAAGCTATGCATCAGGAAATGAAGCCGCTGCAGAAAACAGCTGTTGCCGAATGAAACACAGAAATCGGGCAAGGGGAATACTTTGTTACAGCCAGTGAGTGAATCCTCACAGGAAAAGAGCAGGATTCCTGCTGTTCAAATTCTGCTTTCTTTCTTGCTGGACAGAAGACTGACTCATTAGAGTAAAAATCCTTTTAACGTTTTCCTCCGAAGAAAATGATTTTTGCATTGTTTAATTATCCTATAAGTGCTTGCATAGGCACAGAATCTAATGACCTATATCTCTTGGGTTCCTGAGAAGCTTGTTTAGTCAGAAGAAAGCCTAACTCAGAGGGCTGGTGTGAGAATTAAATGAGTTTCACTACATGAAGGAGATTTATACCTACTAAGCCTTTCATCAGTTTTAGCCCTCATCATCATAATTGTGATTGTTGAGCTAAATTTACTTAATAGATGGTGGAGTAAAGGATATATTTTTGATACTTTACAATTGTTGAGAATACGGACAGTTGTGTGTGAACATAGTTATTATTTTAGTAGGGCCATGTTTTACCTGATGAAGAAAGCTAATTATGACTCCTTAAACATAATTAAGCTAATTATATTCAATGACTAATTCCTTGCTAAAATTAAAATTTTATAATTTGGAAAAATATCACAGTAAACAAAGATTGATATAAATAGGGCATGCAAGTCGTTGAACAATAATGCTAAGGTTCCAATAGATAATCTGGGCGAGATAAATTGAGTGTACAAGAGGAACATAATAATAACAATAATAATAGGTTATATCTCACAATTAAGAATATAGATGTAACAAAAACAATGGGTTAATACCTAAAATTACTAAAACATATTTTAATAATATGCTTGTAGTTGATAAGGTTATAGTCAAATTGGCATACATGCATTGCTACGAGGAATATAGATTGTTATGACTTTTTAGAAACTAATTTGATAATTCCATAACACTTCTATAACTGCTAAGTACTTGCACCATGGCGAATATATCCTAAAGGAAATCATCACAAAGAATCTTTTGAAAACCTACATGAATGTGTGTTTGTGTTTGTGTGTGTAGCATTGTTTTTAATGTTAGAGAAAAATGATAGCAGAAATATCTAACAGGAAAACTATTCTTCTAACATATACTTGATTCAAGGTTATGTTGTGTTAAAAATAATTATTAAGAAGATTACATACGGGCTTCCTGCAACTCAGAGGTCGGAGTGCTTCTGGGCAGATTCATTGCTTGGACTCCCTGAAAAGGTGAAAAGACTACAAAAGGCCAAAAACCTTCAGAGAGCAAGAGACTGAGAAACCGGTTTCCACAG
>JAPYYJ010003448.1:0-11548 GCA_028533885.1 Nasua narica | reverse complement strand
TACTACATATTGATTTTAAAGGAATCATTATTAAAAAAATACCTGATATAAAACCAAAAATTCACAATTAAAGAAATCCTTTTGAAAGTGATTCTTAAGACAACCTTCTACTGCTTAACTATAAAGCTGGAACAAGATTTTCATGCTAAATACCAATCTTAATTTCATGATCTATAAAATAAGGATGATAATATTTATGACGGACTCCTGGTTGCCTCATTATCCTTTTTATGGTAATAGTTTTAATTGCGTTTTTCCTATTCTTCCCCTTTACAAATGAGATATTTTACGTATTTAACAAATTCCTATTCTACCTCTATTTTGGGTATGGGAAGAGAAATGAATCTTCTTATTTATTTTATAGAAGATTGGACCATAAGGTGACATCTGGACCTGATAACCAGAGATCCTGGATTTTGAACTGGTTGTAGTGATTGGATTGAAATTCTTTTAATATACTGAGGTATTTTAAAAATGATTTTATTTAATTATTTACTTTAGAGCACGAGAAAGAGAGAGAGCATGAAGGGGGGAGGGGGGGGGCAGAGGGAGAAAGAGAGAATCTCAAGCAGACTCCTTGCCAGGCATGGAGCCTGACCCAGGGCTCAACCTTATGACCCTGAGGTCATGACCTGAGCTGAAACCAAGGATGCTTAACCGACTGAGCCACCCAGGAGCCCCACTAAGGTTTTAATTAGACCTATTTTCCAGGTAGATGTGTCATGTGACTCAATTCTAGCCAATAGGATGTGAACAGAAGTGATATGCAGCCTTCTGAGTCTTAACCTTGTCATAAGGGTAACTACTTCCACATTTACACAGTACAAGCTGATCTAGCTTAATTTGATTCTTTCTTTATTTGTCAAAGGGTTATTTCTACCCCTCCCCTTAAAACAGATATCTAACCTTTACCAAAAAAAAAAAAAAGCCATATTTCCCAAGCCTCTGAAAGAGACTGAGACCATTTCAGATCTCCCCTAAACACCCCGTCCTGCATTCACCTGTTGTAAGAGCTTGTGGCTCTCCAGAGTTGATATGGAGAATCGAAAGTCTGAGCACTCCATAGCAGCTGCAGGTCAAACTGAATTCCTCCTAAGTGGTCCGGAGTCAGTATGAATGACTTCACATCAGGGAGGGTGTGGTGCTCCATCACAAACTGTCCTGTTTCAAGGGGAAACACACACGCTTAACTGTGAGTTTTGTCGTACTTGAGATGAATCCCCTACTAAAGCCTTAGTACTGAATTCATATTCTTCTACCAAACAACTAAGGTTATACCTACCCTCTCACGCTTTAGAATCTATTCCACTCTGGTTGGACAGCCTGGCATCTCACCCCGGTCTATTAGCCTGCTCATGATGGACATTATGGTCCTATATAGTCATAAACGACATGAGTGTTCCTTGTGAAAATGGTGTGGGCGCATTCATAATAATAGGGGCCCTTATGTGACAATGAATGTCAAAGACACTTAGTTTTGAATTCCCAAAAACACATTTCTTAAAGGCAGAAGGGTCTTGGTAGTTTATAAACAGAAATACCAGTTTCAGATTAAAAAAAATTACATTTAAAGCTACTCAAGTCTTCGGTGGAGGGAGACCATTGTAAACATCATTGAAAAGGTAAAGGTTACTCAGCAGGACACTTCTACTCTTTAAAAATGCAGCCATATAGTGTCATGAATAAATAAAAGTAGAGAGACTTCTAGACTGAGAGACTAAGAAAATATAACAGCCAGAATGTAATATGTAAATATTGATTGGACCCACATTTCTTTTATATAAACATATATAAAATAAATATAAAATGATATAAAAACAAATGGAAAAGACATCTGTAGGGCAATAGAGGGAATACGAATAGGAACTAGATATTATCGGTTCGATCTTAAATATCTTGGATGTAGTGACACCACTGTGATGTGTAAGAGAATGTCTTTGTTCTCAGGAGATGTCCACTGAAGATCTAGGGTAACTTGACATGAAGTCTGCAACTTTTCAAATGTGGTACTAAAAAAATGGGTTTGCATGGGGTGCCTGGGTGGCTCAGTCGTTAAGCGTCTGCCGTTGGTTCAGGTCATGATCCCAGGGTCCTGGGATTGAGCCCCGCATTGGGATCCTCGCTCCACCAGAAGCCTGCTTCTCCCTCTCCCACTCCCCCTGCTTGTGTTCACTCTCTCGCTGTGTCTCTGTCAATTAAATAAATAAAATCTTAAAAAAAAATAGGCACGTATGTATGTATGTGTGTATGGATGCATACTTATAAAGTAAAATGTTAACAACTGTTGACTTTCTTTTTTATTTTTCTATTCTTTTGCCTTTTGCCTATGTTTGTATTCTTTCTTTCTTTCTTTCTTTCTTTCTTTCTTTCTTTCTTTCTTTCTTTCTTTCTAAGATTTTATTTATGTGAGAGAGAGTGAGAGAGCATGAGCAGGTGGGAGGAGTAGAGGGAGAAGGGGAAGCAGACTCTCTGCTGAGCAGGGAACCCAATGCAGGGCTCGATCCCAGGCCTCTGGGATCACAACCTCAACCAAAGGCAGATGCTCAACCGACTGAGCCACCCAGGCGCCCCTGTAATGTTTCTTAATAAAAAAAATGGGGGGAAAAACTTCACTGATATTACCTCTGAACTTGGCATGGGTCTTGAATTCAATGACGAGACGGCCATCCTCTCGAATGTAGATTCTTATTATCTGAAGCCTTGCAGAGAGCACGCTGTCTGTCTGGATTCCTGGGCAGGCAATCATACACAAAACATCCACATTAGAATATGGAGAAGATCTCCAAGGTAGTAACCTACATGTCAGTTGTCCCAGTGATACCTCTAAGTAGAACTGCACCATAATTTGAATATAAGTAAAGAAAAATTTACATGTTAATATGAACATAGAATCTAGTTAGACACATTTGCCAATTAAAACTGTATGACAGTGCATACTACTTGGTTTTTTTTTTTTTTTTTTGGTTACAGTTCCATTCTCCTTGACATAGTTTCTTCATACCTGAAAATGTCACTTAGCCCAGAGTCAGGGCTCTAGCCCATTGCTCAAAAAAATTGGTCCTTAAACTTCTTACTATCAACTTTACCCCGGGATGTGATGATAGTGCATCTGTTTCAGACTCTACTTGCTTTTCCTCATGAGGACACCTTTCATGACTCAACAGAACCATGAGAAATGTCCTTGTGGCTACATTTCATATTCAAACCAATGGATGATTCAAGATTAGCTTGTGGAAGGCCAGCCATACGCGGCATGACATGAGTAAGCCATGGCTTCCTCGGGGGTAATTACAATCACGATGCCCAATGGGTCCACTAGGACCCAAAGCTAAAGGCTAAACAAAGGAGGGGAAAAACAACATTTAAAAAGAATCCCAAAGCTCAAGAAATTATCTGACCCAGAGTGTGAAAACTTCCAGAAGTTATTTTCTTACGAGAAACATAAAACAAATGATTCAAGTTCAAATCACTCAACAGAAGAAAAGACTGTACTTACCATTACTAGAGATGAAGCCCTATCTAGTGAACATTCCTGGAGATGTTTAGTAGCTCAGATCAAGGAAATCATCTTCAGGGAGGCCAAGAGGGAGAACGGGAGCAGCAGAAGTAAGGGGAGATGAGTTTGGGGCATGATGAGGTAGTAGTGGGGGAAGGTGGCGTGGGGGAGCCAAGAGGACGGTATGAACTCCTAGCTGAGGGGCTGTCATCAGTACATAGATCTGTGGCTCCTGAAAAGAACCACATCCATATATGCTGATGCTGGAAGGCCTCCAGGGATGAAAAAACTCAATCCAGATAGCTAGGGATCCAGAGTAGAGGATAGCGAGTGACAGATGGGTTCATATACTGCCCTGTGCAGGTTCAGAGGGATCCTTCTGGAGTACGATCATGTTCATTTGCTCCTAGTTAAAAATGGTGTGATTCATGGCATTTAAAGAGCAAAAGGGTCTTCGAATCAGGTGCATGGAAATGGAAAAATATATCAACAGCAACCTGGTTCACTTGGTTCATTTGGCCTAGAGGGGCAGCCCTCTTTTGACTACACAAAGGACAACGGGATGAGGAATAGAGCTTCCTGTTAGAAGTCACTACTTATTACTTTGTTTTCATCTTGCTTGAACATAATAAGGTAGGGATAGTTAAGATGTCAATGGGTATACCTGTTCTCCAGAGAACAGTGTCATAGAAGAAGGAAAACTCCATTTCGGTGTGGTGCTCCAAAGAGGCCCAGCCCCTGGGGGCTGTCACATAGATGTAGGACACGTAGAGAGGCACGTGGACGGTCAAGAATGACTGAGCAGAGTCTCTCACCTGCCAAGCAAGTGGTGTGCACACAGGGGGTTATTTCTTCTCTGGGATGAAAAGGCTTATGGTTATGACATTTCAGTTCAATTTTTACTTCCTCATATAGCCACTGACCCATTCAATAATTATACTTTTTAAATTTTTAAAAAGATTTTATTTATTTATTTGTCAGAGAGAGAGGGAGAACAAGCAGGGGAAACAACAGGCAGAGGGAGAAGCAGACTCCCTGCTGAGCAAGGAGCCTGATGCGGGACTCGATCCCAGGACCCTGGGGTCATGACCCGAGAGGAAGGCAGACGCTTAACTGACTGAGCCACCCAGGTGCCCCTCATTCAATAATTATTAACCAAGCGCCCACGACGTGCTAGGTGCACAGGCACCAGACTGAGCTTCCTCCTCAGCAGTGGGAAGCCCTGATGGAACCTAAAATCTACTAAGGCAACGCATACATTCAAAACATAAAGAAAGGGATGAGAAGTGTCCAGGATGCTTCTTTTATAGGCCTATCTGGGAAGGCTTCTCTGAGGAGGTGGCACTTGAACAAAAACACTTCTGAAGACTGAGAAGGAGCTTTGCCTCCACTGTTCAATTGCTGGAAGACTTGGCTGAGATTTTAAAGTAACACAGTTATTCTCAAAGGATTAGGACATAGTCCCTCGCTGACCACATTTTCCAGTGACCTGTAGGAGAGTCCGAATCAACCCTAATTGGAAAGATGCCCAAGTCTGGATCCTTGGGATGAGGGTGTGGCTGACTTGGATGTTTTAGTGAGTAGCCACATCTCTTGCAACAGGAACTGAGGCCTTGGGACTTGGATATCATATCTAGGATCCTTAGCGACATACAGTTCAGAGCTGCATATGCTTGCATAATTTCCCATCTTATACAATGCCTCACTGAAATCGTTTGGAAAACACAGCACATCACACTTCCAAGAGAATATCTCTTCTAAGGGGAGTCCTGTTACTGCTATTAATTAATGGCTCAAAAAATTTTTATTTTACTGTGCAATGAACAAAAATTGGATAGAAAGATAATAAAATATTAGCAGAAGTTTTCATGGGGAAGGTAACTGTGTGTATGTGTGTATGAACGTGGGACTTGATTTATTCATTTTGTATCTCCCTCTGTAAACATATTATTTCTTTTATAACAAAAAAGTTTGGTTTGAAAAAATTTTATTTTTGTCATCGGTAAACTATAATAATATACTATACTACGGAACTTACATTTTTCTTTCGTTTTAAAACACAATGTAAAGTGTTTCCATAGGTAATTGAGGAAAAGACCCAAATGTTTCATCAATATTTGGGACATCAACATTTCATTTTTCTACAATATTTTTTTCATATTCAGTGCTGTCAGGGTTTCAAGGTTTGATTCCAAGTTTTTCAAAAGACTCCGCTAATTCCATATTCATCAAAAAATATCTTTTGAAATGTCTTATTCTGCTATTTTTAGAAAACGTTCAGATTTTATCTGGACCTCACGCCATATTCTGCCCCTTAAATACACAGGCTTTGTTAAAAACACACGGTCCAATCTCAAAATTGTTGATATCAGAACCTCAATAATTCTTTAGTTGATTGGAAAAATTAATTTTCCCTCCTCTGTTTCTGTTTTCTCTTCTTTATCCCTCATGATATTACTTGCTAATCCTTAAAAAAAACCACAAAACTTTTACAAATACCATATACCTCCACTGTGTTAAGTACCTTCCCATGTTGAGATGATTGGTTACAATTTCAGAGGAGATTCAGAGAGGTTATGACAGCGAAAGACATGAACTAGGGCTTGGTTGTAACTTTTATATTCTTTCTACCATATACCAGCTGTTTCAACCATTTTTGAAGAAACAGACTGCAATGAAGTACTTCTGGGTATCTATTCCGTGTTGGTTTAAGAAGTGGGGAATTTATAATGAGAAATCTTAGTCTTTGAGATTTTTAGGCATATTCTGAACAAAAATAAGCCAAAATGTAATTAGAGTAAAAACCATGGAGAACACAGAATACTAAATTTTGAGAGGCCAGAGGAGAAACCAATCACTTAGTTTTGCATTTTGGGGAGTGAATGTAGGTCACGCAACTGCAGAAACAGAAGGCAAACCTAAGAATGCCTTAATTTTCCATTCAGTAGAGGGCAGTAGTGCATACAAAATGAGAGCGAACCAAAATGAGAGGCATTACAAAGAAAACAAATTTTAATCAAAGACAGGGTCCCAAAATAATTAGTCTAAGTGCCTCCAGAAGCCCTTCCTTCAGTGTGGTTAAATCTGATTTGAAATGAAGAACAAACGTCATTTTTACTTCATAGAGAGAGACTCTCATAAATGGGTAGAATCTGCCTTAGATTTAATTTTCCCATGAGGATGCATTAGCCTAGTCCCTTTGATATAACTGCCCTCCTAGGACGATGGCTTCTTACTAAAATTTTCTTTTGTCACTAATGTTTAGTAACTATTAAGAAAGTGTCAGGGTGCCCGGATGGCTCAGCCGGTTGAGTGTCTGCCTTGGGCTCAGGTCATGATCTTGGGGTCCTGGGATTGAGCCTCCACGTCGGGATCCCTGCTCAGCTGGGAGGTCTGCTTCTCCCTCTCTCTCTCTGCCATTTCCCCTCACTTGTGCTCGATCTCTTTCTCAAATAAATAAATTTTAAAAAGTGTCTATTTTTGCAAGGCTGTCAGTTTGGCACAGGTTTGGAGTAGGTATGAAATCAAGGTGTTTTTAAACAATTCTCTCCATAAAGCTTAGAAAGAGAGTGCTCTATTTGTCTCCTGAAAGGGTGCACCTCATTCCAACTTATTTCCCCAAGCGCGGAAGAGAATACATCTACTTTGTAATAACCTTACCATCAAATGTAAATCCTTTTGGCTTTCCAAAATATACCTAGAGGGAAAAAACCATATATATATCTACAGAAGTAAATATTAGATTCTTATACAAATGGCTGTGCCAGACAGTAATTTTTTTCCACATTAATTTTAACATTTTCCACATTATTTTTCCAATGAATTGATTTAATGGACTTTGGGGGGCTCCCTCTAGCCACCATGCTGCTAAGGGACTTATAAAGAAGACTCCCTTGGCTATCTCAGTTGTTGGGGGCCGCTGGAGGCAACGTGCTAGAAGAAGTGCTTTCAGGAACAAACAAGGTTTCACAGGGCACTCAGGTGCGCGCTGCCTTCAGAGAAGCCCCCGGAGCACCCACCTGAAACACCCACCTGGAAGTCGGCAGTGACAGACCCCCCGCAGACGTCAATTAACTCGGTCATGTCGTAATAGGCATCAAAGGTCCAGACGCAACTCTTGAGGTTCAGGTGTTTGTAGAGCTGGATGGTCTTGGGCTCCCGGACGCTGGGGTCAAATTGGAAGGGGCGGTCATAACCAGGCCCCAGGGCCGCGCTGTCATAGACCCTGTCATCCAGGAACCCTGCCTCTGTGTGGGAGGGAGGAACAAGGAAGAATGACTCAGTCTGTGGGCATTCTCCCTCACTGGAGCTGAGTGGGGAGACGGGACATGTCTTTGTGAGACGGCGATAACCTATCCTCCATCAGAGACTCTATTAAGAGAACAACCCAGGGCTCCCAAACACACTGAGTGAGAAGGCGAGGGGAGCTAGACTACGCATTGCCTCCGGATAAAGTGATTGAGGTCACAGACTCCTCTAAAAGGTTTCAGGAATCCCAGAAGAAAAGGTGAGCAAATGATATTATACACAGAGTCAGAGTACAGTGGTCCCATGTGTCTTGGAAAAGAAAACATATTGAAACTTTGCAATCAATCCTTGAAGACATAGATTTACTACATGGATAATTTGTTGATGAACTGTTATTGTTCAAGACTGACTTTTTAAGGGGCGCCTGGGTGGCTCAGTGGGTTAAAGCCTCTGCCTTCGGCTGAGGTCATGATCTCAGGGTTCTGGGATCGAGCCCCGCATCGGGCTCTCTGCTCAACGGGGAGCCCCCAGCCCCCCCCCTCTCTCTGCCTGCCTCTGCCTACTTGTGATCTCTCTCTGTCAAATAAATAAAATCTTTAAAAAAGACTGACTTTTTTAAGGGGCCCCTGGGTGGTTCAGTGGGTTAAAGCCTCTGCCTTCAGCTCAGGTCATGATCTCAGGGTCCTGGGATCGAGCCCCGCATCGGGCTCTCTGCTCAGCAGGGAGCCTGCTTCCCTCTCTGCCTGCCTCTCTGCCTGCTCTCTCTCTGTCAAATAAATAAATAAAATCTTAAAAAAATGAATAAATAAAAAAAATAAAAAAGACTGACTTTTTTAAAAATAGCTTTTATGTAAAGCCAACAAACAAACATCTGACTTCCTCTTCCCCTCCTATGGTTTCTGAACTCTTGGAAAAAAAAATCTTAATTTTGCGTTAATGAGTAAATAGCTCGCTAATGATGCTTGACTGAACATCCCCTGCTACGGGCAAAAATTATCGGATCAAATGCTGCCAAGCAACTGAACTGTTCTAAATTAAGGAAGACCTTAATGCAGCAGTGAGCTAAATACAGATATAATTTTAGAATATCAGGATTAAAATTCTTTATAGTACTAAAAGCGACTATAGTATTCTGAAAGAGTTGATGCATTTCTTAGAACATTTAACACCAGCACCCGGTCCTCTGCCCCCAAAAGGACTGGGATCTCAGTTAACATGCATTGAATATAATTGTGTTTAAGTAGGAAGAGTTACAAACTTTCAGCCTATGACCAGAGCACGTCTCTTTCCGCCGCTACAGATGCAGACCAGTTAAGCGTTTATGTGTACCTCAGTGACTTGCAAATAATTTACACTCAACTAATCTCTACTGTAGAAAGACCATCACTACCTAGAGTGATGCCTAATGAATATGAAAGAGCGTATAAATGCTTTTCTAGCTTCCAAAACACCGGTAAATGATTCATCAGTTGTCAAGGGAGGAAACATGCATTTAATGTGCACTTGCTAAGGTAAATGGAAATGGACAGGATTCTTTGTAGAGTAAAATGTCTGCTACGGCTAAAACAGGGACGAGCCCTCTCGGCTGTCAGCAGCTTTGGGCCTGGATCCGCGGCATATCGTCAGCTCCTCGGGTCGCCCCTGCTGGCCTCCAGGGGCCGAGTGTGGGGCTACGGACAGGCTTGTAAGCTGGGGTGGGAAGTAGGAAGAGTCTGGCCGGTGGGCTCTCTCCGGAGCTCCCTGAGGAGTCAGGGGAGGCTTTGGTGGGTCAGTGCCGGATTGTGGTCTGACTTTCCCCTCTGCCCAATTCTGCTTCCTCTCCTTGCCTTTGACGGGTGCTGATCCCCAGTAAACATCTTGCACTCCACACTCCATCTCAGCTTCTGCTCCCAGGGAACCCATCCCACAACACGCGACACCTGCACTTTAGCTTTTGAAACAGGCTGCAATGAGGGGATTTTAGGGGACACACCCAAACGTGCTCCCCGTGGGGGAGGGAGAGAACCAACAGTTATCATGGCAGGTGCTTAAAAAAACATCAACAAATTAAATCATCACCCTGATGGGTGTCAATTGTTCCCCTCATGTCATAGATAAGGAAACAGTGGTTTGGGGAAATCCAGCTCTCTCTGTTCAGTTGTGTAGGGAGTGGAATGGGGATTCGAACCCCAGACAGTTTGATTCCAAAGTCCTTGTTTTTCCCTATTCACTTCACTGTCTGAGCTGCCTACGTCTGGTTGCCTGCTAGGAAGGAACTCCGCTCATCACGCAGATTTTGAGGATGGGAGACACGAAAGCAGAGTTGGCTTCGCTGTGTCCGTCGGGGCCACAGCGCTGGGCGGAAAGGGGAAAGCCAGCACGGCTGTGGTCCCTTACCTGAGATGCCTCTCAGGTCACGGGTGCTGACGAGATTGGAGCAGACATGCTGGTGTCTGTAGATAGACTCGGACAACAGAAAATGCAGGTTGTGCAGTGGCATGGTGGAGATGAGGGGAAGCATCCCGTCCTGGTGCGGGATCTGCACAGAGATGTGGATTCTGAGGCAAAAACGGGCAGAGACAGTGTTTAGGTGCGTGCTGGAAACAGCTCATGTGCTACATTTCTTCCTCTTGACTTCCTCTGCCTTCACCAGGGAATCTACCATTTTCTGTCCTGAAGCTTCCCGAAGGGTACGAGGTACACATGGGGTTGTCCCCCATCCCTCCCGCCAAGAGATCCTCCCGCTCAGAACTTGATGGCAATCAAGAATCATATTTTTTTCCCTCCTGTACAAGAAAAGATAACATCGCAACCACAAATTACTTTAAAGCTTTCTTTTGCTTTCAATGCAAGCTTTGTTTCCTCGTGAGCTACAGCGGAGTGCCTGATAGAGGTGCTGTCCCCTTCTCTGTCACAGGGGGTGCCTGGGGGAGGCTGGGATGGGCCGACACCCACATTTTTAAAAGTATTTGTGCCAAATGACATCACTGAGCTCTTGAAACTCTCAATATTTTTACCCAGGACAATATCTTAGAAATTGTCATATCCCCCTATTCCTATTGTCTCCCCCTAACTGAAAGAGCCTCTCCCTCCTCTCCCCCTTCAAGTTCCAAGCAATGAGGGCGGCCCCCACTGCAAGTGGGCGGCCCCCCACTGGTGTGGGGACATCTGTAAATGATTCATATTGGCTGCTATTTCTTGTATGCTTTCAGACTCTGTTTCTCTTGCCTCCCCACAATGAAGACAAGGATCATTGCCTTCACTTCTTTTGTTTCTCCAGAGCATGTAGTATAAAATTCTAAATAAAATACGAGCTTAATAAATACGGGTTAAGACTGCGATACAACAGAACTATACTTATGGGCTGCGTTATTTTCATTGTACAGGTTTAAATTTTCAGCATGTTGATTGAGGGTGCCTTTGAATTTTTACAGCTTTCCTCTTGGAAGAAAAGCCCAAGAGACATTTTTAAGAGGAATCAGAACTTTGGAATAGGAACAGGATGTGTCTTTTGCTAAGAAGGGGTCAGTCGTGCCCTGGGCACTTCTGCTATTGCTTTCTAACAAAAGTAAATCTTATTCTGTGAGAAAAAAGAAAGAATTTGCATATTCTTGGCTCCATATTTAAATCTGCTTTTTTCTCCATGCAAATGAACCCTTTTCTCTGAACTCAGTTGCTCATAAAGGCACACATACAATTACCACAAGGTTTAATGAATATGTATAATACTTATGAATTCTTTTTTGCTAGGCAAACATGAAAGTTTCTCTCTTCCATCCAAATCATGAGAGCACAGGAAAAAATAAAACCACATCTGTCTGGTGA